>CM060250.1:23733353-23948353 GCA_030684275.1 Acipenser oxyrinchus oxyrinchus
TGCATGAGAATACATTTAAACAGTACGATTAAAAAAAAATACAAACAATTGCTTCTACCTTTTAAAAAATAATATTTAATATTTAAATAATTAAATAGGTGGGTAGAATCCAATTGCACATGAATCGTGTGTAATAATGAATTGTGTCTTTTACAGGCATTAACGCTGGGTTATATTTTACATACAGACATTTGAGGCTAACGATTTTTAGCACTATAGTCAGTAACATGCATATGACATCACCTACACTTATTTATTGCCCTAAATGGTTCTTTTTTAATTTGTATCTTATTTTTTTCTTCGTTAGTATTTTATTGTTGCTTTTTGTTATTATCTATCTATCACAGTATTTTTGTTCTTTCAATTGTACTAAAAGCACAGAAAACCTAATAACCTGTGTCAATAATTTTAAATAATAAATACATAAATAAATAAATAAATAAATAAATACATATTTACTGGGGGATATTAATAAAAGATGATTATATTTTTAACAAATTGCATTAAAGTTAGGACTTTCATTAAACACCTTAAATAAGTTGTGAAAACATGACTGAATTCTATGAAATAGATGTCTTATTAAATTTAATTAAAAAGTAAAACATCTTATAAAATATACAATTAATCACTTGCTTACATACTCAGATTAGTTGATTAAAAGATAATGTGAAGATAAATAAACACTTGAGGTTTACCTTGGAGTAGTATGCCATGCAGGGAAACCAAAAAATATCATAATTATTTCTGAATGGACAAGAAATATTATCAGGTTTCTTGACTAATAAACAAAAAAGTAACAATAAAAAGTTGGACTATCAACTATGTTCTTTATTATTTATTTATTTTACTTCTTGCCTTGCTTAATGACATTAGCAGAACAATGAGTTGGCCTCTAGGGGGGTAGTCTTGCAACATCCTGAATCATTTGAAGTTTACAATATGGAAATGCATCATACTTGTGAGGATTTAAGTCTTTTGAGTTCATTCAATCCCTAATCACCCTGTGCTGTTAGTTACAGTGGCTTTATTAGACCTATTTTACATGTTGATTCCTATTTTAACTGCAACAAATATATGTTACATACATGTAAATAAGCAGATGTAAAAACATATTACCGTATATACACATGTGTCTGATAATAATAATAATCAGTATATTTATTTGATTCTAAAAAAAAACCCTTTTACTGGCATTAATATTGCCCATAGGGCCAATTGTTAAAATGTAAAGGTGTAGTAACAACCTCAAATTCAATATGCATTAGCAACTTTACTGTATGGTCTAAGCCAAATGCGTGGTTCATTGGTTACTCAAATTTAAAAACTAAAACTTCTCTTCAATAGCAGAGGGTTACATGGAATTTGTTATTATAGCATTAGAGGTACACAAACATTCAATAGTATAGTATACAGGTCTTCTACCTGGTCCCTCAGTGCTGTACTTGTCTCTGGTTAATAAATCTTTTTTTGTAATAAAATATTCAGAGGATCAGGCTGGGGAGGTTAAGAATTTCTTAAATTTTTATAGCGTGACAGCCTGTCCCGCATAAGCCCCTCAGCTGTCTCATGTTCTGGGGCAGAAATGGTCTTATATGTCACTCTAATAGTCTAGAATTACACTTGTATCACTGTCACTAGCATATGGGGCTGTGTATACCCCTAGGCCCAGCTCCCTCTCTTTCATGGCATTTAAAATGATAACATTTGGCAAAGCTTGTTTTGACAGAAAGTGAGCTCTCCTTTCTACATTTGTGACAAAGCTGGCCACCAGAGGCATGACATGGAGCAGCCAATCATCATACTTTTTACTGGATAATGTGGTGGGTTTCACTCGGCTCTGTGCAGTGGGAGATTTGTGTGCTAGACTGCACTTAATTATACAGTCTTTTCCTTAAGTGCTTTATTCATTCAGCAGGTTTACTTGAGCTGAGGCTACTATAGAAGTTTTTTTTTTTTTTCTAAACAAAGCATATTGATTTTTCAAAGGTCAATATGGGGCATAAAGAAAAAGAAAAAATACACAGATTAACATTATAAGACTGCATTAGGAAATAGAGACTGTAAGCAAGATGTTAATTTCACAAACAAGTGCTTTTACAAAACAGAATCTCATTTCTCATGGTTTTAGTTTAGTTTCAAAAGCAGCTAATGATACTTCAGGACATTTGTTTTCGTCAAGTTAGTCCAGTATGGATTTTGTCTTTCCTTAAAAATACCAGTTCATTCAATTTACAGCTTCTAAGGCATTATTATTATTATTATTATTATTATTATTATTATTATTATTATTATTATTATTATCCAGCTAAAAGGACTGTAAGCCAAGATCGCTAAGTCTAAAGCAATGGCATTAACAACATCATTAGCTGTAGGCAAGCTTACAAGCTTCACTTTTAGTGCTTGTAAAAAGAGTAGAAATAACTAGACATTCTTGAGAGATCTTTAGTCAAACAAGGTTAGTCTTGATTTTAAACCTCACTATTCTTTGTATGAAAACAGATGCACAATTATGGCTGTTGAGAAATATTTTCATATATACTGTATACTCAGGGCTGTATTAAAGGATGTGGGGGCCCTGCACTAACCCATATTTTGGAGGCACTATGCATATTATGGCGAATGGTATTATTGGCATATTGGTTTATCCATCCCTGCATTGAGGAGAGTGTGAGCGGAGCGAGCCAATTGTATATTGAAGCGGGGAGCGGAGTGGGGTAGGTGCTGGAGCGACGCGCGGAGCAGACATTTCCAGCCTGCTCTTTCACAGCACTGAGAAGAACTGAGCACGGTTTTATAAGTTTAAATACATGTTTGGCCGTGGAATCCCCAAAAAACAAACAAACAATGTGACATATACAGAAGCAGTCACTGTACAGTATTTTCCATCATTATTATTTTTATTATTTGTTTATTTGGCAGACGCCTTTATCCAAGGCGACTTACAGAGACTAGGGTGTGTGAACCATGCATCAGCTGCAGAGTCACTTACAATTACGTCTCGCCCGAAAGACGGAGCACAAGGAGGTTAAGTGACTTGCTCAGGGTCACACAATGAGTCAGTGGCTGTGGTGGGGTTTGAACCGGGTTACAAGCCCTTTTCTTTAACCACTGGACCACACAGCCTCCTCCACATCATGCCTGTGCATGGTAAACATTCATTTTCCACTTTCAAACCAAAATTAGGCGCTTTTATGTTTTGCAGACTTGAGAATTGCATTTAAAAAAAAACTTTTATATTCAATGTGATTGGCGTTGCATTTTATAATTCATTATGGCGGGAAAAATATATATTCTTCCAATTGCGGTTGCATTTGTGCCATATAAAAATGTGAGAAATGTCATCAGTGTGTCTATCTGTCTGCGGTTATTACATAGCCTATATTGTTCTATTCTACGGCTATGCCCCAATACAGTGCTGTGAATATGGTTTATATTTTCTGCACTCTTAAAGATATTTCATAAACTACAGTGTGGTCCGTCAGCCCCGTTGAGTCTCACTCATTTGTGTTCGTGGGTTGTTTTGAGCTCCCTATGAGATATTGGGAATACAAACAAGCCCAGCATGAAGCTAATTTTATATGAATCATATGCAAAGTTTGAAATATGTGAGTGCATCATGCACGACATCATAGGAACCTGTTAACCTGTTAATTGTAAGATCATATTTTCTAACATACTGTGTACATTTGAGACAGGACAGATTTTTTAATTGGCCCTAAAACTGAAATAAATGAATACGTAAATTGAGCCTGATTCATACATTTTATCCTGCAGGCTGATGCCTCTGATGAAGTAGGGCTACGGACGGATCTCTCCCAGGAGGTAGAGGACGTGGTGCATTTGGTATTGTACATTAGCAGGAAGGTGCTTGCGTGAGAGATTCAGAGACCAGGTATGCTGTAATCGAGAAAGAAATGCGTAGCCGTCATAAAAGAACAAAATTAACCGAAAGCAAGCTTCTGTACGCCTCTCTTCCTGTTTGTGTGGGCCTGTCCACCCGCATGCAGTTTTTGTAACATGTCCCAAACAAACGGCGACCTCGCGGGGCCCCAATTCTGCTGGGGGCCCTACGCTGTAGCGTAATTTGCATATAGGTTAATCATGCCCTTTGTATACTGTACATAGTGAGACCAGATTTTATGGTGGTGGTCATATTCATTGGTGTTTATGTATTTACCTGTATGTAAATGTTTAATGCCCTATGATATTAGAGCATGCGACACAAAAGTCTGTTTTTTATTAACCTTCATACTGTTTATTATATAAGTAGTATTCCGCATTTCCAGTTTATTCCGAATTTTACTGAAAAATTACTGTTTTTTTTTTTTTTTAACTGAACCTCGGTTTTTACTGATTGATACCCTTTTTTTTGTCTACAATGTTTTCCCGGTACTATTTTCTAGGAAATACACAATATTTTGATTAAATGCTGTTTTATTTGACACCGACATTATAATAAACAGCCTTAAATTGCATCCTAGTATATAACAGGTACGTTTAGATGTCAGCGGATCAATGATGTTCAAACGTCGCACACTTGGTTCTCTGTTCACAAACACATTATCTCCTGATTCTGTTGGCCAATCAATGTCTGATTATTGTGTCAAGTGCTGGGTATAGTAACTAGCTTGATCAAAAAATAAATGGAAATACTTACATGAAAATATTATATTTTTAGTGGATGAGGAATGGGGAGAAAACGTAAATCAGTTTATGAATATTCAAAAGAAAACAAATGTTTTGAAGTATACAAAAAACCAAATAGCAGAAGTGGGTCAGATGAAATAGAGGATGCATAGCTCTGCAAATACTGCTGCATTGAGGTACATGTTCCCGCTGACAGAATAAACGAACATACTGAAAGTAAGCGACACATTAAACTAAAACAAGAAAGTGAGCTGAGAGACAATTCTAAGCAATCCATTTCTGCGGCTTTTACATGCGCTTTAATAAAAGAGAGCGCAGAATGACTGTGTTAATGAGTTTGTTAGAGCTCTGTGCTTTGCTGGACAGCCACTGTTTATTGCAGAGAGGTGTGTATTGGTGACTTTGTGTGACAGTACTGTCCATCAGCTAAAACACTGCCTAACGCTGACAATCTTAATCATAAATATTTGACAGAAAATTATGATGCTTGTTTTGTGCTGATGTCATGTTCATACCTTCTGCAGATACTATTTATGTCAGCAAAGCAATTGCTCAAACGTTTGCAACGTTGGAGTTTTGCAAAAAAAAATGGTTGAAATAAATAATTGTTGACATCTATTTCTTGTAACTTTTTTTCCTAATCCACAAAAGCAAAACTTTTGCTATAAAAGATTTTTCCTATAATTATTTGTTTTTGAGAAATTTCTAGAAATTATACATTTCCATTTGGGTATGTACACTTTTGACTACAACTGTATATACATCTTTGCTTATATTGGGTGTAATACTGTTACACCAAAATGTTCATTACAAAAATGTATGCTGAAAAATGGCTTATAATAAAATAAATATATATAAAAATAATATATAACTGAAGTGGGCTAAAATAAGAGAGGTAGAAATTAAAAAGAAGGCATAACTAATAAGCTCTTTGCTTGTTACAAACTGTCAAAGCCAGGGGTATCTGAGCATTGAAAAGGTTAAACTGCATATAAAATACTGATGGGATCTGTGAAGTTAGGGGGAACCAATTACGCTGTCAACACTGCCCCCCCTTCTCTTTCCCTCCCTCTGTAGCTCTTTTCACTCAAACACTCTCTCTCAAGCACTATGACTTATTCCCTGAGGAACTAGATTCTGAAGCTGTTAAAGTGGGAACCAAGGGAGCTCCTCTTTATATATATATATATATATATATATATATATATATATATATATATATATATATATATATATATATATATATAAATCTCTGTTATTGAGCTTGTGAGCTTGTAGGTCCAGCTCAGTCCTTCTGGGTGAGAGGCCCCTCACTCCCTCTCTATTAATCATCTGGCCTTCTAACACCTGGGACTAACTTCAACTCCCACTGTTGCTATATTGATATTATTCCCTGTTGATTTCCTCATTTTCAGAGTCTGGGTTGGAATGACCTCTTTGAAATTCCTTATAAACATCAGTAATTGCACCTCAAAGTTCAATGCATTATTTTCCCCCCACCCTTCCCTCTTACAGAGGCCTCATGTATTTTGATGATATGAAACTTGACCACATTTACATGCAAATTGAAGTTCTAGATTAATAGAAGATTGCATGGTAATATACCATTATGGCTTTTAAATACACTTGGCCATGTTTTGACGCGGCATTAGCATGGTCTGAGCACAAGGAAATCATGTTGGCCTGATTGCAATTTTGTTTTCCAATTGAAAGTACAATTTCATCAGGTTCCCCTGTCATTTCTAATAATAACTTAAGTTTGCTCACTAAATTGAAGAATTTCTCTCAGGCACACTGATGGGCTAGGGAACAGGTGAGGCGACAGTTGATTCTATATGAAGTACTTTAACGTGGAAGGAGCATATATTCAAGAAGGAGGAACTGTTACAGGGATAGAGGGTGACTTATAGTTGCAAGTTTCAAATTTTTTTTTTATATATCCTATCTATGAAAAAAATTGTTAAAAGGTTTTATTATAACCATAAAACTACAAATGTTATTTTAACATGTTGTCATTTTCTTTCCAAAAAATCTTTAGTTTCGCAAACCATTATAAAGAACAAAATGAAAGGTTATTTTCGCTCTTTGAGCAAAGCAAATTACGAAATGGAAAATATCAAACATGCACAGAGTGAAACACAAAAGAGACAGCTTCTTTGGTCTTTGAGTGAGGCGATATCCTCAAATTGCGAAATGTGCTTTGAGCAAATGCACCCAAACAGATTTTAAAGATGCTGTTCAATCTGTGATTGGCAATTAATTTTATGGGTGTTAAAATGGGCATCAAGTGAAATACCAACTTTTCTTTCTTCTGTCGAAAACCCAAAGCAAATTTAAAAACTTCATCTTGATGCTTCTGAGATGACCTTCATAGGTATTACGTAATTGTGTTATCTACACGGATTTATATGTTTCGAGGGGACCGCTTGGCATGCTGACATGGTATAGCCAAAATGTGCTCCCTTGTACTGGAACTGTGGGCTTGTTCTTACATGCCAAGAATTTGGGCTTCATAATGTTTCTGTGTGGGCAAAAATGTTGAAGTACTTTACGAGAATAACCAAATGTTTAAAACTAAAAGTTAATATCTTTAAAGTGGTTAAAACACTCATACGTTCTTTATTAGTATTCTAGATTGTTTACATTTGTTAGCCTTGAGTTTGATCGAAGTTCAATGCAATGGAGCACTGTGCCTTTAAGAAATGAATAATTTGAACAGAGGTAGTTGACTTCACAGATGACGTGTGAATATTTCCAAAAAAGTGTATAGTATGTAGTTGTAGCTTACTACAAAGATAAGAAATAAAAGAAAATATATCTAAAAAGCTTTACCACCACTGAAATAGACACTGCTTCAAGCAAACCTCTCCGTGACTAGAAAATAGTTTATTGTTTGTACGTATTAAAGAAATAATACGTATTGCTTTATTAAACATTTAACTCGAACTATAGCAACAAAAAAAGTAGGCTAAAGAAGAAAATGGTCTTGTGCGTGTTTCGTTTAAGGGTACAAGAAACACAACATATGTTATGATAATAATAATAGGCATAATACATATACTAATATTTGGTACTGTAAATTATTTAAAATTATTCAGTGTTGTGTGCAAGTGTTCGATATGCAAGAAGTGGACAAAAAAATAGAAACACCTGGGTAAATGAGGGACACCAAGTATATTGAAAGCAAGGGCTTCCACACAGGTGTGGCTCATGCGTTAATTAAGCAAATAACATCCCAGCATGCTTAGGGTCATGAAATCTGGACAGGCCTGGTTGCCTATAATTAGATTGTTGGGGCGTGTTTGGCAGGAGCTTCAGTGACCAAGACAGCTCAACTTGCTGATGTTTCACAAGCAACGGTGTCTAAGGTGATGTCGGCATGGAACTCCGAGGGAAAGACATCATCCGCAAAGGGCAACAGTGGGCGGAAGCTCATACTCCAGGATCGTGATGTCCGTGCATTATTTCGAAGTGCGAGTCAAAACAGGCGAGCAACTGCAGATCAATTGACTGCAAATTTCAACCTGGGGCGCGAGCAGCCAGTTTCATCAAAAACGGTCAACCGAGAACTCTACAGAGCGGGATACCATAGTGGCCCAATGCCCTATTAAGTGACTTTACATTGGTGTTTCCATTTTTTTGTCCACTAACTGTATGAGGTCAGTGGAGCATCTTGAGGCATGTTTTTTTTTTTTTTTGCAAATATCAGGTTGTTTAATGTTATTTATTTTTTTTTTTTTTTACTATTTGCTTAATATGCAATAGGTTTTGACAAGTTCGAAGTTGACTATAAAATCTAGTCCTACGAAAGTCTTGCTATGTGATTCATAGCTGGAATTGAGTACATTTGGTTGGGCGATAGCAAACCACTCCCCCTTCTCAACCACTTGTAGTCAACAAGCGATAGCTGCTTTTTGAAGGGATAAAGGGGCTTGTTTTGGTTCCAGCGAGATTTTGCTTGGAATTTTTCTTGTGTTTTATTACCGCAAATGTTTTCGCATCCTCATTCGCTAAGTGCTAACTTGATTTGGTCTGGCCCCTAGTTCTTTGCCCCTTTTGAAAATCTGCCATATGTATCACTAACAAGCACTGTAAAGCAGACAATAATGGCTATTTCTAAACAAAGATATGGACCATTTGAAAAAAAAAAGAGGTTCACACCAATAATAGGAGATTTTAAACAAACGCTTTTTAAAAGAGCAAGAAAATGAAAATACAAGAAAAGCACTTACATAAACCTCACAAAGCCGTATTTGCATTCAGTGGGAGAAACGAGAGAATTTCACCAGATACCTGAAAAAGACCTGGACAAACACCTTTCAAATTTCATATCGTCAGTAAAGATTGAATACATAAAGAAAAGAGGTCCTCATCTCTTGGGGGATCCGACATACAGAAGAGGGGTCCCCATTTCTTGTGGGGCCCCGTACATAAATAGTGGCTTGAGAACCTGAAAGAAAAGAAGAAAAGGGGGGACTCTGGTTCAGAGCTGCCCTTGATGAGGTGAATTATAGACTTCCAAAGCTGGGATGGAGATGCACCCCCAGAGAACCTGAAATGAGAAGAGAGCCTTGTTATGAAGGGATAGCTCCTACAGCGAGGTTTAGCAAGAATAAGCTTAGCCCCTCAGATTGCGAGGGTAGTGATAGACTAAAAGGTTGGGTTTGGCCAGGGGTCCTTCTGACTCGTGGAGAACCCTCCTGCTGAGGTAAAGGAAACGGAGCTTAACCAAGGGTTGGAGAAAGTGAGATCACTAACCCCCCAAAGAATGGACCCCTGGCTCCCCGCTAAAGAATCCTATATGTGCAGACAAACAAAAGAACCCCCAATGCATATACAAAGAAAGAAAGAAAGAAAGAAAGAAAGAAAGAAAGAAAGAAAGAAAGAAAGAAAGAAAGAAAGAAACATTTTAACACAACAAAGGAGGTTAGTAACTGGCTCCCTACTGACTATATGAAAGGAAAAACAAACCTTTCTTTTTAGGAGGAAAACCTTTGGTTGTCCCGGTGGAAGGGTCGTCCCCACTCTGGACATTCTAGCAATAGACTGTTGTGCAGAAGATATCTCAAATGGGGAAGAACGTATGTATGGTTCAACTGCTGATGAGGTCCAGCACCCCATATTTTTAATTACCTGCTGGTTAATCTTTGCTCTTGCTGTTGATGTGGCTGCCCCGATTCTGAATGAATGAGGAGCATAGAATTGAGGGGGAAGTCCTGCTCTGGAAAGCAACGTAGGCAGATGAGATGTGAACCAATATCTGGATATAACAGCCCGGCTTGAATCGATAAACAGGGGATCAGAATTAATTGGTTTGCGTTCAGCAATATATTTCTGCATGGAAGCATATGGGTATAGATAGCTGAATAAATTGACCTTGCCGAAGCTGATCCATTTTGGAAATGCGCAGGAACAGGATAAAGTGGGAATATATATATATATATATATATATATATATATATATATATATATATATATATATATATATATATATATATATATATATATACACACACAGTACCAGTCAAAAGTTTGAGTACACTTGCTGGAAACTAGGTTTTTTTTCATAATTGACGATGTTTTACGTTGTATACGTTTCTGTAAATACTTGGAAATGAAAACACATGTTACAATATACAAAACAAAACATAAGGAGTATCAAAGCAATGTTCAAGAAAATTGAAAATTGTCTCTAAATCTTGGATTCCTCAAAATAGCCACCCTTTGCCTTAATAACAGCCTCACAAACACGAGACATTCGGTTTACAAGTTTCAGCAGGAAATCACCCGACATGTCTTCCCAGCTCTTCTGCAGCAATTCCCAGAGATGTAGGGCACTTGTGGGTAGCTTTGCTTTGACTCTTCTGTCCAGTTCGTCCCATACAAGTTCTATGGGATTGAGGTCTAGAGACTGGGCAGACCAGGTCATTAGATTGAGTTGTCCTTCACTTTCCTTCTTCGCCAGATAGTTCTTGCACAACTTTGAGGTGTGTTTTGGGTCATTATCTTGCTGAAGAATGAAGAACTGCCCAACTTGCCGTAATCCTGATGGAATGGCATGCCTCTGAAGTATGCTATGATAGCCATGCTGGTTGAGCTTGCCATGGACTTGGTAAAGATCACCAACTCTGTCACCAGCAAAGCAACCCCAGACCACGACACTGCCTCCTCCATGCTTGACAGTGGGAACCACACATGCAGAACTCATGCGCTCACCCTCTCTGCGTCTTACAAATACTCGGCGGTTGGACCCAAATATTTCAAATTTTGACTCATCGGTCCATAAGACCGACTTCCACTCCTGAAATGTCCAGTTCTATGTAAAGATGGTTGCAAAGTGGCCATAAACAGGGTTCAAAATTATTCTACATCGAAGCAATCATTGTTGACAATGAAAGTAAAGATCAGCCAGGTAAAATAATCCCAGAATTAATTGATTTAATATAAATAATGTACACATTTTATTGCCATTTATTTTTAATATATACTTGTGTTATAAACAGAATACTGAATGATTGTTTGTGGTATACAGTTTTTAATCCCCTTAGGAGTGTGTCTTACATTAAACCACTTATCCATATCAGGCCTCGTGATTTACCGGGACATCCTCCTGTGCTGAATAAAAACCATAAGCAATCAAAAAACCATACCACAAGCAATCATTTAGTATCTCTTCTCTCTCTCTCACGCTTTATATATATATATATATATATATATATATATATATATATATATATATATATATATATATATATATATACAGCTCTGGAAAAAATTAAGAGACCACTGCAAAATTATCAGTTTCTCTGGTTTTACTATTTATAGGTATGTGTTTGGGTAAAATGAACATTTTGTTTTATTCTATAAACTACTGACAACATTTCTCCCAAATTCCAAATAAAATATTGTCATTTAGAGCATTTATTTGCAGAAAATGACAACTGGTCAAAATAACAAAAAAGATGCAGTGTTGTCAGACCTCGAATAATGCAAAGAAAATAAGTTCATATTCATTTTTAAACAACACAATACTAATGTTTTAACTTAGGAAGAGTTCAGAAATCAATATTTGGTGGAATAACCCTGATTTTCAAGCACAGCTTTCATGCGTCTTGGCATGCTCTCCACCAGTCTTTCACATTGATGTTGGGTGACTTTATGCCACTCCTGGCGCAAAAATTCAAGCAGCTCGGCTTTGTTTGATGGCTTGATCACATTCCAGAGGTTTTCAATGGGGTTCAGGTCTGGAGATTGGGCTGGCCATGACAGGGTCTTGATCTGGTGGTCCTCCATCCACACCTTGATTGACCTGGCTGTGTGGCATGGAGCATTGTCCTGCTGGAAAAACCAATCCTCAGAGTTGGGGAACATTGTCAGAGCAGAAGGAAGCAAGTTTTCTTCCAGGACAACCTTGTACTTGGCTTGATTCATGCCAAAGCTGCCCGATTCCAGCCTTGCTGAAGCACCCCCAGATCATCACCGATCCTCCACCACATTTCACAGTGGGTGCGAGACACTGTGGCTTGTAGGCCTCTCCAGGTCTCCGTCTAACCATTAGACGACCAGGTGTTGGGCAAAGCTGAAAATTGGACTCATCTGGGGGTGCTTCAGCAAGGCTGGAATCGGGCAGATTTGTCTTTGTGAAGGACGCATGAATCAAGCCAAGTACAAGGTTGTCCTGGAAGAAAACTTGCTTCCTTCTGCTCTGGAATGTGATCAAGAGGAAGATGGATGGTCACAAGCCATCAAACAAAGCCGAGCTGCTTGAATTTTTGCGCCAGGAGTGGCATAAAGTCACCCAACATCAATGTGAAAGACTGGTGGAGAGCATGCCAAGACACATGAAAGCTGTGCTTGAAAATCAGGGTTATTCCACCAAATATTGATTTCTGAACTCTTCCTAAGTTAAAACATTAGTATTGTGTTGTTTAAAAATGAATATGAACTTATTTTCTTTGCATTATTCGAGGTCTGACAACACTGCATCTTTTTTGTTATTTTGACCAGTTGTCATTTTCTGCAAATAAATGCTCTAAATGACAATATTTTTATATGGAATTTGGGAGAAATGTTGTCAGTAGTTTATAGAATAAAACAAAAATGTTCATTTTACCCAAACACATACCTATAAATAGTAAAACCAGAGAAACTGATAATTTTGCAGTGGTCTCTTAATTTTTTCCAGAGCTAATGATTGTTTGTGGTATACAGTTTTTATTCCCCTTAGGAGTATGTCTTACATTAAACCACTTACCCATATCAGGCCTCGTGATTTACCGGGACATCCTCCTGTGCTGAATAAAAACCATAAGCAATCAAAAAACCATACCACAAGCAATCATTTAGTATCTCTTCTCTCTCTCTCATGCTTTATATATATATATATATATATATATATATATATATATATATATATATATATATATATATATATATATATATATATACACCTCCCACTCAATATATCGCAGGTGTTGGGGTCCAATGTAAATCTTCTATATATCGAGGGCCGCGATATAGCAAAACACCCATAGAAATCAAATAGGCTAACAAATACTGTATAACCACTCACTCGTTTTATCGGGGGTGTCAGGGTCCAGCATAACCTGCTTTTTCTCATTTTTCGTATAAAAAGCAGCACACCGTTTTAATTCGTACAGTGGACAGTAATTGCTTCTCATCAACTTTAGTCTCAATTAATTTCATGAGCCTCTCCTCTCCTTTCATGCATACCGATAAATCATTTCCTGATCACTCGTTTTATCACCAAACTCCTCAATAATGCGATCCAAGTCATTATTTTATTACTATAACATCTCAAAAAGCTCTGCAAATGTCCATCATATTCTTTGAGCGGCGGATGCGGAAGCAGCTATCTTGTTTGTTTATGTCCGTATTATGTCTGTGGTGAAGGGACTATGCGTATTGCTCAGATCCGCCTCTGTTTTTTTTTTGTCTTCTCTCGGCTTCTATCACCCTCACTCGGCCATTGAAAGCTTTTCTCGGCTTTTTCCAGAGAAAAAATGACTAGGGACCTGTGCTTGACGTCTTTTTGATGAAGTCGGACAGGATCTGTCATCGGACCGGAAAGGAAAAATTGTAATGTCAGACCTGGTCCGACATAGGACCGCAAAGGGTTAATATGGCTTCTGAGCCGAGCCTAAAAATAATTGGCTATTCCAAATTGGGGAGAAAATGATAAAAACAATTGGCGACTACTAAATTAAAAAAAAAAATACACAGCACTTCATTAAGCCAATCCAAAACAGATATATAACCAAGCACCCTGAAAATGTGTTACATTTTCTCTCTCTTGACATATACACAAGGCGCTCTGTCCCACGTTACAGTAGATGTGGGGTTCCCTGAAGTTTCACCATTGCTACTCCCAGTGGGTCCCTGTGAAGTACTCTCAGCTAACTGGCCAAATTCTCTTCTCAAAGCTTGTGTTTCTGCCCTCTCTGCTAACAACATTTCCCTCAAAACCTGAAGCTCATTCTTTAGCTCTTCAACAGACATGGCTACAGGAGGGAAATGAGAAGAAAAGAAAACCCTAAACTGACCTCTATGATGTTACAAAGGTGGTCAACTGTTAAAAGAAACTTTTGATTTTCCAACCTAGCTGCTGGATGGACCCTTGATGGTTTTCTTACTGTGTAGTCTGATCTGCAATGATACAAGCTGGAATTGTCTCCAATGGCCCTCCAACGGTGATGCTCCCAGTCCCCACTCCCAGGATTTCAGGAATGTCACTGTTTAGTTTTTGTTTCATGCTCTGCTTAGTCCAAATACTTCCTAAAACCACTATAGAAGCTAACCTATACAGTTCTACCATTAAGTCTACTGCACCTACTCTTTTCAACAACCCCAATGCTGTTTATCCTGCTGGCTATGCCAAATTACTGTAGCACCCCTACTACTCAACGCTAGCTTCAGATTTACCAAGGAACTAGTTTTACATAAATTAATAAGTGGTACAAACAGCAATGGGTAAAATTGAACAAACCAAGTATTTTATAAGTAAAATATTATATCAGGCTCATCAAGATAGACAGTTGCTTTAACTCTTAAGAAAAGCTGTACAATGGAACTGTAAGAGAGAATTTGAGAAGAGTATTCCTTTCTTTCATTACTTTTATTACTAATGATAGTTTGAATCAACAATGTATATATAATTACTAACAAAATATAGTTAAGCTTAACAGTTAATATCAGTATGTATGTTAGATTAAGAAAATATTGTAAGCAGAAGTTGCCTGGAGTTGATAGATGTCTCAAGAGAGAACAGACTGCAAGAAGAGGGGTGGAGGCTAGTAGATAACGGGAAAGTACTGAGAACGAACAGTTTGTGAAGGTTGATGTGACAAAAGGCACAAACAGTTTGTGGGGTGTATAATGATGTTGCGTTAGAGAATTTTGAAGTTCTCTCCAGCGCTGTAACCTCGCTCTTGTGTGATTACAATAAAGCAACCTCTGGTTTTGAAACTGGAACTTGGTGTGTGACGTTTCTCTTTTCTTGCAGAACGGTATAGGTAGGTTTAAATCAAAGCAGTTTGAAATACTCTAATAGTGACTACATTCACAGGAGCTAAATAAGTATTTTGTTAAATAGCTTTAAAAATGTGCAAAACATAACAAATCAAACCAAATTATTATTAAACACACAAATTATGTTAAAGCAACAGAAGCAGCACAAAAAAGCAAATCAAAATTAAAAACACATAGAAACAAATAAAAACAAAACAGTGACAATGTTCTAGGTGCCAGATAAGAACTTTGACAAGATCAATTCTGTTTACAGCAGCAGATCCAGGATAAAAATGCAATCTTTGGCTTCTTTACAGAGATATAAAATTAACTTTTAGACCTCACATCACCCAAGCAGACAGCTTCCTTATTTCAGCTCTAGCCGACTGTTTTTAAAGTAAAAGGGCCCTCCCCCATCCTGGCTATTACAGGTACTGCAGGAAACAAGACCCCTACAGAAGCAAAAGACAGTGCAACAAAGGTTCCTACATGCTACTTTTCTTTATTATTTTTTGTTGTTTTTGTTTTTATACACAAGGGTCAGTAACTTAATTGCACCCTGGCATATGATGAGAGACTGTAGATGCTTTTCTTCATTCCTACTGCCTTTGTAACATTTTGCATCGGCTTATGGATATAACGTAAACATTTTTGGTGGGGAATACATTTAAGTTGCCAGGACCAATTGTTTGAGCAGCTTCTCCTGGTTTAGAAAATTATTATTTTTAATTGGAGATCCTAAAAAGTCATACAATGTTATGTAAATGCAGTATTTTGAGTTCTTATTCTGTCCTTTTTGAAAATCATCTTCATATTATGTATATTACCACCCCTTAGTTTTAGCAAATCCCTAGCCATTGTCACTTTCAAATGTCCCAAAGACAGATGATGATACATACCTTTTTATTTTTATTTTATTTTATAAAACAATACATAACTCTACCTAATAAGAGAAATACATTCATGGAAACCTTGTTGTGTTTCTGAAAGGTGGATCCACCCCTAGTCACATACGCAATCAGGATGTCCTATAAAGAGCCCTTGGCCCATGCTCCCTGTCATTTTCTTTGTTTGGTTCTCCTACCCCCTGCCTCCACCTTGCAGCGTGCCTTGTCGCTGCCCACTGACTATAAGCTGTCATAAATCATCACGTCACAGTTCAGCCAGCTCAGGGGAGTTTATGTTGCCCAGACTGCCACTTGCCCTGGCGCTGGCTGCAGCAGTCATACTCATGCATCCTCCTCGCAGTTCAACCAGCTCACGAGGGGGGATAATGTCGCCCAGAGTGTCACTTGCCCTGCCGCTGGCTATAACTGCTAATAATCTCATAACAATTCATCACTACATGGGGAAGGTGGCCCAGAGTGCCACTGGTCCTACCGCTGGCATGACTGGCATTCATCAAAAACATTACATCACAATCAGCCAGTATATGGGGCAGTGGAACGTGGCCCAGAGTGCCACTTGTCTTGCTCGCTGGCAATGGCGTCATCAAGCAATAATCATCATCTCAGTCAGCCAACACACGGGCAGCTCCAGAGCTCAAAAAGTATGTTACATCTCTTAGTCCTTCTGTTAAAACAATCAATATGTGTAATCAATATTTACAA
Organism: Acipenser oxyrinchus oxyrinchus; assembly: GCA_030684275.1. Taxonomy (NCBI): domain Eukaryota; kingdom Metazoa; phylum Chordata; class Actinopteri; order Acipenseriformes; family Acipenseridae; genus Acipenser; species Acipenser oxyrinchus. The sequence continues at coordinate 23,750,138 of CM060250.1, forward strand.
TATATTTCGTTCAACAGACTATTGTGAACACTAAAGGTTGACTAGGTTTTCCCCTTCCAATTTAAAATCAGCCTCAAACAGATTTACAGTACAATTGCATTCATATTGTTAGAGAATAAAGATCCTGTGATTTGGGTTGACCAACAAGATTTGATAACACTGCGTAGCTGCTGGTTGAGACTAAATATGTGCATTTGTTTAGCCCATTGTCTTATCATCCCCCCAAAAAGTCTAAAGTACTAAATAAAACTGATATTGATCAAAGGGCTAAAATACACTTAAGTAAAGTTATCTGTTTGAAATCTGTGCTGTGTAAGAGCTTGCAGTAAAAGAGGGGAAATGTTTGCCAGGGTAATGTAAACGTGTAAATAAAATTAAGCTTTTCAATGCACAGTTTACAATCCTAATGTAACTAAGGAAAAACAGACTGGAAAATAAAGGATTTTTTATAGCCATGCTTTATCTCTTCTCACACCTATTTTGTTAAACAAGAATTAATTCAAGTTTGCAGATAAAGCATGACAGAGTATGCTCTTTCTCTAGTTCTATTAAGGAAACTATATCAGCAAGCGACTATTTGTTTACTTGGAACTGAATGATCCTTTATTAGGAGAACTAGATAGACTGACACTGCAAACAATGATGGTTTACTTTGTGTTTTCTTCTCTAAACTGTGAAAAAGGCTGGTTAGATAACATGATTGCTCCGTCTAATTACTTAGGGAGAAATTACAGATTCATAAAGTTTTGTACACAAATAAGCAGTTTACACAATCAAGGCCAAGATAAAGAGTGCAGATAATGAGCAATGATACAATCAAGAAGTGCATTTCAGTTCATCAGGTCTAATTTATCTGTCTTGTATGAAAACATGAAAGGGAGCTAATAGTCAGCGTGTAACGTGTTATAAAGGCTACAGCGCAACCAAAGAAGCCTGGTTCCTTTTTAGAAGTGGTTGTGCAATCTCTCTAGAACCCTGACAGTCCAGGATGACATCCCCTCCCAGTCGAGGGGCATATTCATTACAAGCTTAATGGTATAGTATGTATGTGTTAGTATGAGGATATGCAGTGTACATAATAAGGGATTCATCTGACAAAGGTGAGATAGACCAAAATTGAAACAGGTGTCAAGATACCTGAATCTAGCAAATCCAAGATTTCAGCTGAGAACTTTAAAACTATCTTCAAATCTAAAATCCTACAGTATCTCATCTCAGCAGACCAAAGAACTTTTAGCCAGTTTTAGTTCCAGTCCTGGGAAGTGAGAGCAATCTCTTATTAACACTCAGAGCAAAGTAAAATGAAATGTGAGACACAATTCTGTTAAGATTTTGATACAACACGTATGGAATATACAGTAATCACCGAATCACAATGTCTACTAAACCTAATGAAACAATCAATGAAAATATAAACAGGATAGATGGACGGATGATGGAAGTAAAAAGTAAACAGAGGCACTGACAACATACAGGGGTCTATTCATAAAGGGTTAATGAGTCCACAGCCGCCTATTTAACAGCAGTTGCTATTCATAAGAGATCATTCAGAAGCATCGTTAACCCCCAGTGATTTTCATCTATGAAGGCATGCTTTTAATGAATTGAGAGAAAAATTTAAGGATTACCTCATTAGTATAAAGTTTTCATCGGTCCTGAACGTCAACCTGCTATTCATAAGAGTGAACGACATCAAAATGCTGTCGAAATGCCCCCATAAATAAGTAAGAAAAAATTAAACAATAAAAAAGACACAAATTGTTACAGCTTTTTTTTTTATTTTATTAAACTGTGTTCGTATACAAGTTGATACCCCCGTGATTATCACTGCCTAATGTATATATTTTTTTAAAGTAATGCTGTATCTGTATTAAGCTGAAATAATAATTGAAATAATTGATTCACAAGTGTTTTTCATTTAATTGTATATGTCATGCAAAGCAAAGGAACATTAACAATTATTATGGTAATTTAAATAACCGGAACATGATCGCATCCAACAGTACATAACAGCTAACGACGGAACTGAGTGAATGTTTAGAGCTGATGATGTCATCAAAAGGAAACAGATTTTGGTTGTGAACGAATATATACCCATTCATAAATTGCTTAGCGACAATCGCCGGTCTGCACAGATCATTTTATGAATATCAATATGGATGACTTTCGTTAGTTTTAAATGGAATTCAATTACCTAGGACAGTCGGCAAGTAATTTTATGAATAGACCCTACAGTCCCTATAGTGGGTGTGCTCTTTTAGCGATATATGGCTAACTGCTTGGATATCAAGTCATCTGCTGGAACTTTTAATAAACATTTAGTGGGCTCTGGCCATTGAAGCAAATTTCTTGACTATACAGGTAGGTTATTCTTCATTAGGTCATTTTGGTTTTTCTACAGTTTTTCTGCAGTTTATTAACATTCTATTTTTATGCAAGTCAGCTTAAGTAAAACAAGGCCTAAAGACCATTTTCAAATCCTCTAATTGCCAAGCTTTTCGTTTTCAGTTCAGCCCCTTCTTTGTTGGATTGTCAGTCACTCAAGGTTGTGACTGGTGGCTCTGTGTTTGGTACAAAAGGATGCACAAGAAAACCTTGCAAGTATTGAACAAATCTGTACAGTAGACTTAACACAATCTTTAAAGTTTTACAGCCTCCATGGTTGCTCTTTGCCAACAATGTATCCATGCTCTTCAGCAGAATCAAGAAAGCACTTTAACTTGTGTTTGTTTTAAATAAATAATGCACTATAAATTAATTATACAACACAACATGCTCAACATAGTTTTTTTTGTTTCTAAGGTTAAAATGAAATTAGCTTACAAAAAGTGTACCAAAAAATACCAAACAACATTGTTGTTTTTTCTTCTTCTTCTTCTTCTTCTTCTTCTTCTTCTTCTTCTTCTTCTTCTTCTTCTTTTTCTTATTGTGTCACTCTTAATTATCTCTCTGTATCATTATAATTAATTAAAAGCCAACAAGTTTACCTAAATTCAAATTTGTTCTTAATTTAGTTGCTGATCTATGTTTTTTTTTTTTTGCAAACCTTTGTTTTTAACCTAGAACAGATGCCTGAATTTATAGTATATCAAATCTTGTAGGTTAAAAAAGGGGTAATTTACACAATACTTTCTGATCACCTAGTACTTTGTAATGCTTCACATTATTCATGCCACAACATGAGGCCATGGTATCCAAGCTGTCTGTTTGTTCTAAGGCTGAACCAGTACTATTTGAAAGCTGCTAGGGACTACCAAAGGCCCCGAGATCATGGCTAATATGACACCCCAAGGCCTAATCTTCTTAGTGGACCAGGATAAAATAAGTATCCATTACGGAATCAACCTTCATCCTGCCCCCTTTGGAGCGAATGCCACTCTGATAGCCAGCAATGAGACAATTGCCTGATTCTGGACTTAATCAGGTATTAGCTGCTAAAGCTGTAAGAGAGAGCAGCTAATCTCCATATTTACTCCATCTGTACTTGCAGACCTAACTTGCTTGGTCCCGGCAGATCAAAGAGGCCTAGTAAAAATCAGATTAAGGGAGAGAGGGGGAAAAGAACGGGGGTGCAAGGGCCACAACAGTCTCAAGTCTCTCTTGAATCCACTGTGCCTTTAATTCCTTGTATCTAATCCAATAAAAACTAGTCAGGCCATAGTGTTTCTACATTTGGCAGCTTTCAAAGGAACTGCTGAATGTATCCTTAACACTTCACATCTTTTATTTTTTTTTACTGAAGCCAAAACCTAAACCAGATTTAACCCATATATTGAACATTTTAATAATTCATAAAATGCATATATATATATATATATATATATATATATATATATATATATATATATATATATATATATATATATATATATATATATATATATATATATATATATATATATATACATACACACAGACACCATAACAGATTTAATTACTATATACGGTATATTTTAGCTGAAAATGACAAAGTATTTTTTCTTAATAATGAAGATTTGTATAGTTTTAAACTGTAAATACATTAAAAAAATTTAAAAAAAACACAAGAAAGAAAGGACAACATGTTTTAGTAGATATGTACCCAAACAGCTACTTAAATACTAACTTGACAGTGGCATCAAACCATATGTTGCATCTTCTCTTTGGAAAGCTTACAAAACTTTCAATGAAAGCCAAAGCCCAGCTAAGGGGAGGTGGAGGGAGGGGGATCTGCAAACTGCCTTTTGGGCACCAGAGTCCACATCATTAGAGTGGATTAAGCCGTGATGCTGAGAAGGATAAAAGGTGAAAGGCAGGGAGGAGAGGGGACAGGGGATGGCGACCACAGAAAGCACCAAGTGTCATTTGTGTGCTGACACCATTATTGACTGGAGCCCATGCGGTTCACACTTTTCAATTACGGCTGCGAAAGCAAAGGTGGCCCTTTAATTGCAAAGGCTGATGCCTGAACAGCAAGTGTCAAGGGAGCCTCCGCCAGCCCCTGTTGCCTCCTCTTGAAGCTTGACTTAAGGATGTTCAAGGGCAAGGACCTCACAGGCTGCTCATCTCCCAGTGGAAGGGAAGAAATGCCTCAAAAAGCAGACATTTAGCAGTTGCAGTTAAGTGCACAATCTGTGCTCCCCCCATGTCAGGGGTCTGATGTACAGTAGCAAAATATGCCTGACCACCAGGCTGACCGTGATTTGCTCTTTTCAACAGAGATTTCAATGAGATATAGTCAAGGACAGACCTTGGGTTAACTTACATGTTGACATCCTAAAAAAAAACCACAAAAACAAAAAAACAGCGCTACCCTGATAGTTAACATGATAGTAAGGAGGCTGTGTGGTCCAGTGGTTAAAGAAACGGCCATGTAACCAGGAGGTCCTCGGTTCAAATCCCACCTCAGCCACTGACTCATTGTGTGACCCTGAGCAAGTCACTTAACCTCCTTGTGCTCCGTCTTTTGGGTGAGACGTAGTTGTAAGTGACTCTGCAGCTGATGCATAGTTCACACACCCTAGTCTCTGTAAGTCGCCTTGGATGAAGGCGTCTGCTAAATAACAAATAATAATAACGGAAGAGGCATGCAAACATTGTGATAGAAACCAATGACAAACGATATGGCCATGGATTCCTTTTTTTTTCAACCTTAAAACCTGAAAATATATTTCTAGGGCTTACTCTACCAATTGAGCCAGCTAACTTATATTGAAGAAAAGTAGGGCATTATAATTATTGTTATTGCTATTGTTGTTATGATTGCTAGGTATGACAGATCTATCTTCCTTTCTCACAGTACTTATTTTAGACTTATGCTAGGCAGGGAATCTAATCCAAAATAATCTGTTCTTCAACTATTTAGCAGAGCTATTTTGCTGTTATGGTAATAGTTGGAGTTGATAGTCTACCTCCGACGTCACATGTATTGAATCAAAACAAAGACAGAAAGAAAGACAAAAGCTCTTTACATAGACAGATAATTAAATCCAAGCACTGAATTATCTGTAAATTGGTATTAACTGTCTAAAAAACCCAAATCACATTAATCACACTATAATTACTTATTTCCAGCAAGGTCTGCACTGTTTGCAAAGCAGTGTGAATGAGAGCCTTTCTTGCTGGAATGAGATAGAAACATGTAATGATGAAGAAATAAACCCCATGCATTTGCAATTACTTTAGCGTGATGAAAATCAAGTCTTTTATAAATGCCTTTCAACAAAAAAGCAAACTACTATCTTTTTACTGTAGATTAATTGTGTAGACATATGTCAATAGAAGTTGAATTTGCGAGGCCCATTTTGTTTGACTTGCCTTTTAAAATACTAGCTTTTGTGGATAATGAAAAATACTATGAGTTCTTCTTTCAATATATTTTATTTTTCTTTAGTGATAGTTCTGTGAAGTATGGTAATGTCTCATAGTCCCAATGCAAAGATGAAAGGTTCTGCCCTTGATTTAGCTTCTCTCTGAGCCTATTGTTTGTATTTGAGAATGAAAGCTGAAAAGGATAAGTGTCCTGACATAATATTACACTTTACCCTTGTTTATCAGGCTGATTATTCTGTTTTTCACACACGCACACACACACACACACACACACACACACACACACACACACACACACACACACACACACACACACACACACACACACACACACCTCCTTATATTATGTTATGAGCATCACCTCACTAAATTACCTCTTGTACCCTATGTACCTCTTTTCATTGCAGTGGGCAATGTATTACCTTAAAAAAAAGAGAGAAAAGAAGAAACATTTTTACAGTAGGTCTAGGTACTGTACATTTTTGGGTGCATTACAGTTATCCCTCCAAGATTTGTGCAGTATGTGCCATTTCATAACAATAAAGACAACAAATATGAAAAGTGTGAGTGTATTTTATTTTTATTTTTTTTTTTGCACAGAAATCACTGGTGGCCATTCATTGTGAAGGAGATCACTTATCATGGAAGGTCACCTAGATGATGGCATGAGGCTGTTCTGTGGTTCACTTCAGTTGTTCAATTTTTCTCCTTCATTACCGTTAGCAGCTGTGAATAAGATTACTTTTTTAAACTGCTAAGTGCTGTTGCTGCAGTTTTTATAGAAGAATCCCCAGTGGGCTCAGGGGGGCTCTGCTATCTCCTGGCCCTGAAAATTGATATTGAACTTGGGAGGAAAATCTCACGAGCTGGTAGCAATTAGCTAAAAAGGATTTGCAACTCTGTGATTCATCGCACCAGAGTCATTTAGAGACAATGTTTTCCTGGTCCCAGCTTGTTCCTCTCAAGAAACACCTCTGTTTGCCTCTCACACGGTAGTGTGACATTTCCTATTTTAAGGCCTATTTCTTTTCTTGAAAAGTTGCAGTGTGCTGTAGGACAAACAAGTTCTTTGATTCTCCTGTGTCTACGTACATAACACAGAGACTCTAAACCGATATTGGCTGGTGTAACTTTGACTTCAGCATTTGCGGTGCAATGAGACACACTTTCAAGAGTGTCTGGAGTGGAGTTCATTCAGAAGAGAATATTTGCAGTGGCTTTAACAAACATTTGAGCAAAGTTTTGATTTATTTATTGGATTCAGTTATTCAAACTAGTTAAATTTTTTTTGCATGTTTAACAAATATAGACACATTTTTCTGGGACAAGGCCCATTTAGCAGTTTTAGATATTTTAAATATTTTTAGGCATATTTACACACTGTAACAGCAAAGGTGATTATTTATACAGAGACTCCTACCATTATATATATATATATATATTGAAAAAGGCACTTTTTGGTTTTTTAGTTTTAATTACTTTTTGAATATTTCTATAATTGTTCTTTCACGTTGAAAGTGTAGATGACGTTGTGTAGATCAGTGAAATGAACTCCTACTGTAATGCATTTTGAATTGTATTTTTTAGGCAGTAGAATGTGAAAAATGTTCGAGGGTGTGAAGACTTTTTCAAGGCACTGACTGGCCTAAAAAATAAATTAGCACATACTTAACTGGTTTCTCAGAACCTTATTACCACTGATCCTGGATTACTGCAAGATTAATGTTGATCATATTATTTTAAACTAGCCAAAAGTGTAAAAAAAATTAAAAGGTACAGATCCACAGCCATTTCTAGAGTGGTAGACCAGAGGTTTTGATTAAAACTAAAGGTTGCTGAGATACTGACCCAATGTCTCAATCAAGCCTGATTGAAACTTTAATGTTTCATTTGGAGGGCTGAAGCTAAGTCAGAGGTGGTTTTAAAATTGTATGTACTGACTGTGCTGTAAATTGCTTGAGGTCTCCTTATCAACAGGTTGTATATTCATTCTACACCTTTCTTCATTCTTGTCCCTACTGACCTATGCTCCCAAATCCTACATGGTATGTTTGTCTTATATTGCTCGATTATGTCTAGAGTAAGATTGAATGAGGTTTGGTTTTTTTGTATGTCTGTGTACTATGTCTGTACAAGATACCTTTGCCACAACGGTGCTCCTAAAATGTAAAATGTAAGCTATTGTATATTTATTGAAAACAGAAAATGAAACCTTCATGATTAGATGACATCATCATTACACACTCAGGCAGGAAGATTAGGCAACACATAACTGCAGAAAAAAGAGCATCAGTTTTCATTTTAAATATGTGTTGCCTGAATTTATGGCTGTATGAATGATTTAAATGTAAGTACATGTGGAAGGTGTGTTCCCACTAATGAATCATGCAAATCCTGCTGAAACCTAAAAAAATTCATGTATCCGTTTCCTTCACTTTAAAGGCAAAAATTTAAAAAATATATATTTTTTTTACCTTATGTACTGTTATTGATTCCATGGTGTCCAGGCATTCATTCTTTGAACTTAACCCCAGAACCACTATTTACACTTGGAGTCAAACTCAAAACAGCTTAGGAGCATGGGAACTTGCCCTGGTTAAACCTCTCTAGTTTGCTACTATACACCAGGCATTAATACAGTGAGAGATGACAGATTACTTCATATGCCATGCAAGCAAGCCCAGACAATAGCTTTAGCCATGACAGATTGCCTTGCAGTAACCCACTTTATGTTAAACGCATTCGCACTGTTCAATTTCACAAGTGTAATTTTGTTCTTCTGCATCGCATAGTCCTCTGTGGACTAACTGGGTTCCTTTGGTAATGATTTCCTTTCTATTGTATTGTTTTCTGCATAATCAGGTTGGTAGTCAGGGCTTTGGGTGACACAGCCATCTGTCAAGTTCATTTGCTTTGTAGAATGCAAAAAATAATGGCTTCTACAACTGGAGGCTATCTGTTATCAAAGAAGAATATACTACTCTTCCTTTTCAAAAGAGATACTTTTTCTACTTATTATGCTATAGCCTTGGTTCCACCACCTCATTTTTTCTAAAGCTGTCACATGGCCATCGTGTATTACGAAATTTATATCCACAATTCAATTCATGGTATGAGTTATCATCTTCACTTGTTTGCTGTTCCTCAGTCTCGAGTGTTCCCATAGACTGCACCACTCAGGAGCAATGATCTCATGATCTCTAAAGTTGTCAGCTCTTGTTTTAAAGCTATTTGCTATGTGCGAGCGCAGCCTGCCACCTTGTATTCTAGTTATTGCCTTTCATCTCCACCCAATGCAAAGAAAAATGTTGACTCATGGAATTTATTTGTTGACAGTTTTTTTTTTACTATAAAGAAACGCAGTTTAACGTGAACAGTAATTATACTATATACACAAAGGAAAATATACTATGTATACTAGATAGCTATCCTGAGATGTAATGCCTCATTTAAAAATGTGCAATATACTTGTTTTAATATGAAATGTGCAATATAGTGTTTTAACCAGAATGAGAACCCATATCTAAATGACAGCAGCATAACAGCACACAATCACACTCAGCCAGCTGCAAACAAAAGACAGTTGCATATGTTAATATTACATTATTGAAATCTACCAATACAAAACTATTTACAAATACAGCTGTGCTTTAACAAGTCATGGAGTTTTTGTTTAAAACTTCATGTAAGCAATGGCAAATCTAATCCAAGCTTAGAAAAGACTGTTGTTCAGGTAGGGGACAGTCACCCTAGTTCCTTGATGTATCTCATCGGACACCTCGGTAGATTTATGAGTAGAAATATTTAGGGCAATATTCACAATGATTTTACCCCAGTGCTGCCTTTGTTTTTTTTAATTTTTTGTAAAAGGCTTAGGGTTAGGGTTTTTGGGAAAACAAACTGCTTATTTTACAGAACTAGCAATAAACAACTAAGATGCATGTGAGGGGTCCGAAAAGAGCACCATCAACAATTGGTGTGAGTCTTGTTGCTTTTACAGAAGCTTTGCAGATTATCCCATCAAAACAAGAAACAGCTAATAAACAAAACAAAAAAAAACTGTCCATTAAGTGTGACCAAAAAGGTATATTTTCTGTTGACAAAATCAATAGAGGTCAATGGACATACTGAGACAACTAGAAAAAAGTTAGTGGCAATGAAGGGGCTCTTACCGAGAAAATGGGTAAGATTTAAACTTATATATAATATCTTAACAGGAAACCATTTAGCAATTCCAATACATCTAAAATAAGGAACAAAGTATGAAATCGGGTAGTTAAAGTTAAAAGTGGTGATCAATTTATCAGCTTCATGAAGTCTTAATAAAAAGAGCAGCAGTGTTTTGCAAATAATTTCCTTTTAACACTGCAAACAAGGACACAGGGTAAACACAAACAGACACTGAAAATTCTTGGAGGATCCAGAGTTGAAATAAAGAAATATTGGGCCAAATCGCAGCCTAGTGATTTTCAACCATGCCAAGTAGCAAGGCAATCGTTATTATGCAATGCCACAGCAGAGGGTCTGAGGCTACACATCTCATTCCTTAGCCAAAGGAAAATACGTTATGCTCAGTGAAGGAAAATACATGTGTTGCAGTGGTTATTATACTATAATGTGTCTTTTATGACAAGAATCTGTATTTGATGTTCATTTAGATGTTAAGAACAAATCAAAGGCATAGACATCAGTAGGCAGAACATTCTATAATTTGGTCCACAGCGACTCAAGCCAATGTAACGACAGTTTGAATTGTGGAACAACCAAAAGTTCAGGCAAGATACAGAGCAAGATACTTGAGATATTGAGATATTATGGAGCCTTGTTATAGATATGATATAAGAACATGAGAAAATGTATGAAAAAGAGGAGGTCATTTGGCCCATTAATGCTAGGTTCCTAGTTGCTGAATTATCCCAAAACTTTGTCAAGTTGGGTCTTAAAGATCCCAATGACTCAGCATCAACAATGTGGCTTTGTAACCCATGTCATGCCATCACCACTCCCTCTGTCCTAGTGGAGTCAAATAATGTGAGCTTACATCTAAGAGATGAAAGTAAGGGATGTGGACAGGATTTGATCTGGGTTAACAGGTTAAAGTCCAAGTCTATGGGGATTCTATGAGATTCCAGTGTCCCAAAAAGTGCTTGAAACAGTGTGATCCAGTAGGCTTTGGAAAGCAGGGTCTAAACATGTAAGTGCTGCGTCTTACAAGATGTGTGAGTAATTCATTTATATAAAAATATAAACATAAAATAAAAAATAAAATCAAAACTTACATTAAAAAAATGCTTACTGAGAGAAATGCATTTCCTCATTACAATTGCTAAAGACAGTTGACGTTTTTCTTTTCCTGGATGAAAGAAAAAAATAGATGATATATGCTATGCCCAGTTACTGTACCTTATAAGTTTAGAGGCCATTCATGCACTTCAGTATCTAGGTATCAACTGCTTTTATTTCCTGGCTGGAACATTGAATTCAAATGCTGTGTCTCACCGCCATACTCCAGGCTTCCTACTGAGCTACAGGTAGCAAAAGTCTCCTTCAATTAGACGTTATCATCACTCACAGTCAATAATTGTGCTAAGGGCTGCTTTCAAATCTGTGAGGGATTCACATTTAATGTACTGATTCAGCTTGTCTCAGCCAACTTCACTGTGTACTGAAAGCAAAGCAATTCAGTTCTTGCCTACGGCCCTTTTGGCAGTTCATCTAGTATGGAGTGCTGTAAGGACTCTGAGATACAATTTAATCTGAGACATCTGTGCACAGGCAGGACCTTTTCCTTAGTAGAGAGTTAAGTACAGTCTAAGCAGTGGGTCTGTTTGAAGAGCCAGGCTTTATCACTTTCTTATAATAACGCTGGCAGAGAGGGAGACCTTAAAATAACATAAAAAATCAACCTAAGCTGATTTATCCTGAGAACTCTGGGAGTGTTAGACATACTTGTATGAAATCAAACCAGCAAGCAGAAGAGGCAAACAGTTCACCATTCAAGTTAGCACCTACACTAACAAACAAACGGTAGAGAAAATGAAATGGGTGGACTTGTATTGATTTTTTTTTTTTTTTATGTTTGTGCTGCCACACAATGTTAATGTAGACTGTGGCAACTGGTTGTTCACCCCACTTTTTAGTTGCTCCTCCATGATTTCTGAATGCTCATATTTACATTTCCTTGTTGCTGGCTATAAATGTGTCCACAGATTTCCTGATGCTTCTGTTTAATGTTTTATTTTTACAGACTATAGAATATCCCGCATGTGTACAAAGGAACAAAGCTCTTTAGTCAGTGGATTATGTGTTAGTCTCTTACAGATAATTAAAGATAGAAACTCTGCTACTTACATATTGACTTTGCAAACTGCTTTCTTTTTTTTCTTGTTGTTATCCTAAAACGCTTAAGGGTCAAAACAAAATACCAATGACAGATTTGTTGATACCTGCTAAAGCTATGTTGAGTTTGAGCTACACACCTTGGGTGGTGAAACTTTTTTTTTTAAGTAACTCTGTGATAAAATCAAATACACTGCATATATTGTTTCAGTTACTTAATAAAATGCACTTGTTAAAGTGAACTGTCTATACAAAACAGACAAAGAATATTTTAAACATATGAGTGGAGTGGTGTTGTAACTTGCTGTGCACATAAGCCATAACATACATTTATGTAGTCATATATTCATTATTTCGCATTGTTTCTTTTTATTCGAATATAATTATAGAAGGAAAAGCCTACTGAAAGGCTGCATCTTATTTATATTGGTATCCTGGTGGCTAAACAGGCAGTAATTAGAGCTTAGCAAATATGATTAAAAAACATAGGGTATATATTTAACAAAGGCATGCATTAAAACAGCAAAGCAAAATAGCATCAACAATACAACGCATTTAGGCTCAAAAGAAGCCTAGAGTATTACAATACTGTAAACACATGGTAATGTAACACAGTTTGAGCTTTTGGAGTCAGTTTAATAATGGTGGAGCTTGAGAGATAATATACCGGTCATGGTTTTAGCCTATATTTTATAGCACATTAGAGTAGTAATGGCTTTCTGCATGAGATATACATTATGTTATTAATTGTACGTTTTGCATTATGTGTATGTGTGTGTCTTTTACAGTTAAGTTGTTTTTAATCATTATATTTAAATTGTGTGTGAATGTGTTGTTTATAGTCGTTTTAATGTGCTTACTAATTCAGTTGCTTTAATATGCTGTTATATTAAGTTTCTATACAGTATTGTGTAAGTTTTGAGTTCTTTTCATTTCCCATCGGCAAAACTAGCTACGTGCAGTTTTGCATAGCCTAACACGACTCAAAGTCACAGATGGGGGGAAAGTACATTAAAAGGCAAAATGGATGTGCCCTGCTCAATGTAATACATGGTGGACCATAAGGTCAGAGAGCACCGCCCCACCTTTCCTACAGAGGAAGTATGTGGTAGGCTCGCTGTGTGTCATGACAGAAACCAGTCGGGTTGAAGGGGAGTCAACAATTGTTTACGAAGGTATAAATACCAAACATTGTAAAGTTTTGTTAGTCTTTTCATCTCTTTCGAATCAACTCCATGTATATATGTGCTTTCTGATACAAACATATGCACTGAGCTGTACTGAGGCCTTGTCCAAACTCAGTTTGAATCTCGTGCCTATATGGTTGTATTGGAGGTATACCACTCTTGTATATAAAGTGTTTTTGAATCAAAAACCATTTGTCAGCTTAATTTTTTTCACTACATTAGCCTCAGGACAAAAACAAGTCACAGATTTAAATGTAGCAGCAAAATATATATATATATATATATATATATATATATATATATATATATATATATATATATATATATATATAAGTTGAGTACTGTGGTAATAAAGATACAGAGGGCTATTAACCTGTGATCATATAAATGTTTTAAAAAAAAACAAAAAAAAACCAGATAGAGCCCTCCAGAGTTGAAAAACATTTGTAGGGAAAATAGATAGATAGGTGTTAAAAAAAATGGTTTTCTGTATCATGAGGTATCACACACCATAGACAACAAACAATAATCCTTATTCCTGTAAAGTGAGTTTCAGTTTATTTAACAATTCATAATTGTGTTAGAATTAAGAAATGATAATATTGTAAACTGTATTTTAGCAACAACCCAGCTGACTCTTTATTTTACAAAGCTGGCACTGAAGAAGTTGCTGGGTTCTTCTTCAATCAATACTGCTTTCTTGATATTTCTCAGCATTTACAATGTGGTTCTTAAAGCAATGTCTTAATCTACCATTGGTTAGGGTGGGGGCGTACCCATATAGGAACGCTGACCTTTTTACTGGTTGTATTTAATGTACTATGCCCTGTATTTCACCGTACTTAATGTATTATGCATTGTTCCTCACTATCTTGTAAAACGCTTTGTGATGGTGGGCTACTATGAAAGGCGCTATATAAAATAAAGATTGATTGATTGATTCTGTCTGCCAGAGAAAGCACATATGGGATGTTCCACAATATAACGCTACCAAATGCGGTCCGGTAACAATCGTATTAATAAAAAAAGGAGACAGGCAAATCAACCACAGTTAACTGTAAGGTGCCATTCATATAAATAATGGTTGGAATAAATCTGTTTGTATAAAACGAGTTGATAATTACCTTATTGAAACTGAAAAGGAAATAGTATTTTAGTTGATATATAATTATTATTTGTTTTGCTCTGAATGCAGATGCTGAATGAAACACCTAAGATTCTAAAAAGGGTATTAGCCAGCTGAGAGGTGAAAGGAGCAGCCATTCTTTTTTTTTGGTTTTAATAGCTATACACAACCCTCTGTCCTTTATATTCTTCTACAGTGTTAAGTACTTTGGTGTTATGCTGTCAGTATTTAATAACACAGTTAAATTGAGATATGTCAGAAAAAAAGTCAATAAACTTTAATAAATTATAAGGTACAGTAGCATGAAAAAAGTTCATCCAGTTGTGTGTTCACTTTCTTTATCCTGTGCATTTGAAAACTATCTATAAACCTTTTTACAGTCTCTGATCCATATTGTGGACTAAATAGACACTGCTGGTTGCGGATACGTGAAAACCAGGCATCATAGTTTATCTTTACAAACATTTGTAAGTCTGCTGGGCAGCCAGACCACAGGTTATATCAACATTTGGCTACTTCACCTTTTAAAAAAATAGCTCTGGATCACTGATATCTAAGTGGGATTTCTGGAAGGGATGGTGATTCCAAGGCTGACACTCGGAAGCAGGTTTCCAAGAAATGCCAAAAAGGTTAAACAGATGGAAAGGTCTTGTCATCATGCATTTCTAAATTAAATGAACATGAGAAGGGGATAGCATTGATGGCTCAGTATCTTAAAATAGTAAACAGTTCAAAGTGAGTGGCAACAAAAGAGAAGATAGAGAAGTTACACAGTTCATGCCACAGGTCAACAACTGCTGGTGTTGTCAGATACTAAAGTCACCAGTATCAGCATAAAGTCATGAAACCTTCAGAAGTAGGATGTTACAACTCAATTTCTTCAAAGGTTATGATAGTACTTCATAAGATGCTACAGTTATGATTGAAATCTGAGCAACAGTTACCTCTGTATTTACATGATACATTTTAGGAACGTTCTAGGGGAATATATGCATAGCTGGTAAGCCTTGGTATAATGATTTATCAGACAAAGACAGCTCCTTGTTACAGTAGCATTCAGTACAAGTTGAAGAGTTACTAATGCTCTGACCCCATGTTGTCCTGTAATGTACAGGATCAGCTTCTTAATGTGCCAGTAGCATTTAGACACACACACACACACACACACACATATATACATATATATACTTTTGAACCCTACTGTGTCTGTGTGTGTGTGTGTGTGTGTGTGTGTGTATATATACTGTATATATATATATATATATATATATATATATATATATATATATATATATATATATATATATATATATATATATATATATATATATATATGTGCTCCGTCTTTCGTGTGAGGCGTAGTTCACATACCCTAGTCTCTGTAAGTTGCCTTGGATAAAGGCATCTGCTAAATAAACAATAATAATATATACTGTATATATATATATCTCACACACACAGACACAGTAGGTTTCAAAAGTTTGGAAACAACAAATGATTTGTAGCAAGACAAGGGGTGAGGATTGTATTGCCCATTTATCCTCACTCAGACACCTTACTTACTTATTTATTTACTAAATACTGGTATCTGTATCTCTGAATAGATAATTGTCCATCTCACAGATTCAGTGGTACCCTAAATATGATTAATTTACCAACAATGCTGAATGACTGGGTGAAGCATTTGTTCTCTACTTTACTCAAAAAAGATTTTCCTGAGTGGTGACTGCCAAGACTAGTAGGGTATTTAATAAGAAGGGGTCTGAGTGAGGAGAAATGGGCAATCCCCACCTCTAGTCTTACTATATATATATATATATATATATATATATATATATATATATATATATATATATATATATATATATATATATATATATATATATATATATATATATAGAGAGAGAGAGAGAGAGAGGGAAATGTAAAAAAAGAAAGAAAAAAACATAAAATATTAGTTAACTTATGTTATACATATTCTGTTGGCCATGGTAATTTTATAAGTTAAGTTAACTTTAAGGTAGCTTTATTAATTAATGGTAATGGTATTTACACAAACACAAAAGAAGAAACTTGTCTGGTTTTGTTTGTGTCAGTTATTTTGTGTGTTTGTGAATCACATCTTCAGCTATGTCCAATAAGACAAACCGTTATGTTAAAACACATTCTATCAACTGCTGCCTTTGCAGTGCCATTTTTGCCCTCAAATGATGCCGCAAGACTATTTATTGTGACTAACTGTTGCAAGGTTTTCTTAATGCAGATTCAATTATCAGAGTAATTATTTAAAAAAAAAATTACATTGTAAATTGCCTTATTGATTGGAAACACTTCTGTGAATCCAAAGAGATGTGCATCTTTCACTAAAACACCTCGAGCCACATTTGCTCCATTGCAAATCAATGTTTTGCATGATAATCTTTGCTACAATGCATATGTGTACATTGAAAACAAATAAATAACTTTTTTTTAAATCAGCAAGGGATCATATAGGTGAAGATTGATCCAGAAAAATAGTCATGAAAAAAAAAATAGAAGCTGACTAACCAGCTACAGAAACACAGACATACTGTATAAAAAAATATAATTATGTTTGTATAAGGACTTCATAATTAGAACTTATGCAACTGGTAATTTACTGACTGATCAAAATCTTGGCACCTCAAGCAGGACTCCAAGGAGCCCATATGGAAAAAAATACATACAAATCATACAAGCTTCTTCTATGTTATGTATGTATTATATATTTAACATATATGTTGTGAATTTAACATACAAGTATGAACATTGTCACATACAAGGAAAAATTCAACAGATAAGGCAGACATGTTGGATTTGATATGTTAACTCATATATGACTGCTTAATGTTAGTGTCTTACCTGGACATTGTATGAAGTTTGCAAGGTTGTCATATATACATACTGGTACACTGGAGCCAATAAATGTTGTAAATGTGGGGAGAGACCAGGGGAGGGGTGTGTATGCCTATGTAAACATGGGGGACACTGGATGGCTTGGGGTTTGGGTACGAGGGCCGGTGGTCACGATGAGAGGGGGGCCGCTCCTCTGTTGTGACCCCCCCTGCTTTTACAGTGTTTAAGCAGACACCCTTTGGACTCTGCAAAAATAAACTACCTGAGCATTCATACAGCGTGTCAGTCTGTCTTTTCTTTTTCTGCTGCCAATCACATGAGTGTGATTGCTTCTGGGGAAACCTTGTAAGGGCTATCCATATACCCCTGTCTTGTCACAATACTTATATGTTTCACATGAGTTTGCTTGTATGAGGCACATATGCAAACAGTACTTGCCATATCTGCACTACAGTGCATATGTAGTTTATACAGGTCTGCTTTTATGAAACATATGTAAAGTATGTTCTTTTTAATACGTTTTCTAATAAGAAAGTGGACATATTTGTACTATAATGCTTATATGGTTCATATGAGTTTGCTTGTATGAGGCACATATGAGAACAATACTGTCTTGTATAAGACAAATGATAAGAAATTATACCACAAAATGCTTAAATGGTTCATACAACAAAAACATATATGGAACCTACTATAGTACACATATATGAATTATATATATTTTTTTCCTTATGGGGGAGCAGGCCAAGATGACATTTTAAATTGCTGAAGTTTACAACTTGCCCTCGGAAACAAATTGTTTCCAAAAAACACAGTTAAAGAGAACATTAGTTTCACAATACAGATTGTTGAAATAACCACGATTGGTTATGTAGACTATTATTTTCTCAGTTGTTGATGCTTGCCTACCATAAATCACACTGTTGCTAAATCTGTCCTAAGGCGAAAAAGGCATAACGCTCTGTATTGTTCTGCTAGCCCACAGATGACACACATATTAACCATGCCTATTGTCTTCCATGCTTGGGACTACGCAATATTAACTGTGTGTGGCTGTTAACTATTAACTCAACGAATTTAAAGATGAACAATTTAAACCACAGAGGGCCTCAAGGTATCCAACAGGCTTTGTTATGATCTGCAATTAAGTACTCCCCTTATTAGGATTAAACTACTTTATTTATGGCAATAATTGCTATGTGTGCTTTGAAATGATTTACAGTTGGGAAAGTAGTGTAACACATTGCAAGTTAGCCAAAGGGCGTTGACTGCTTTCTTATATATAATACTTATACAGTCTAAACTGAAAAAAAAAGATGAAAAACAGGGAACAGGAACCACCAAATAGCTACTAGGTATTATTAGCTATTACTGTTGTTCTATTCTGTGATGATTATGTGGTGCAATAAGTGCCTGGAGTGTCACTAGCATTCCTGTCTGGTGAGCACAGACACTCAGGGTGTTCTCAGACATGTACCGTAATGCCAAGCATTAATTTGGAGACAATTTATGAAGCTCAAATCTCATATTTCAAAGAGGTGTTCAGACACCCACGCTCATACAACTTTTACATATTTGATGCTATGTTACAGACAGTTTTTCGTTTTGTACTATTAATAAGTGCCAATAGTTTCTATAAAGCCTTGCTTTAAAATAACATATTTCCCCACATTCTGCAGCAATATCACTGCTATCTAATGTTTAAAAAAAATATTTCCTGTCCTGTGTAAAGTGTAAAATTAATTTTATCATACAGTAGCTTTCTGCATTCCTTCTTTCGATATAGATATTATAGTGTTTGCTAGAATGCTTTTCATATATATATATATATATATATATATATATATATATATATATATATATATATATATGGGGCTGTCAAATGATTAAAAATAAATCTCGATTAATCGTGTGATTAAAAAGAATATTCTAAATTAATCACACTTTTAATCGCATTTTTAAACAACAACAGAATACAAATTTAATTAAAGCTATGTTTAGGAAAACAACAAATCCCCCTTTAAATAAACATTTTGTTTAGAAACAGTTCATTATGAAGTAAACAGACAGAAGGAATAAAAATAAATACAACGACGTCTCAGATTTCAGTCATTTGTCAAGGTATGTGTCTGAGAGAGGTGGATAATGTGCAGAAGTGTCTTTTTGTGTTTTTCTGTAACATTTACAAACCACTAAAAACACATTATTTTAAGTGACAAAGTCAGGGTGACAGCGATTATTTTTTTTTGGCTTTTTTTTTTTTTGTTGCTATCTTCCAGTTCATTTAATTGTTCTTCTTCCAAATTGGCATGTCTACTTACTACTAACGTGTCTGATTTTCGGGTGAAATTGTTTTCCAAATTCAGGTGAATGCTTTTTTAAAAATCGGGTAGAATTATGTAATGAAAAATCGGTGAAATCGGGTGGATTTTTTTTATATAGAATCAAGAAAGAATACATATTTCGGGTAGAAATCCGGTTTTATTTAGATAGAAATAAACAAATGCTTAAGCACAAAGTGTTAACAACAAAGTTATCGTCAACAGTTTAAATCCCCAGTGTATGTATATATCCACACATTGGGGTCTGCAAACTTTTGACGACATCTATCTCTCTCCCCTTTCTCTCTCTCTCACACACACATACTGTATATGGAGGCATTTGTCCATTCCAGCCAAGTTTCATTTTGTAGTGGAGTTGCAAGTATAATTGCACACAGAACATACAGGAAAACTAAACAACTTTACTCCATGCTGTTTTACAAAGAGAAACGATCGAATGTTACATCTAAATGCTCTTGGCTTAAACACACACTCATAAAACAAATAACTGGAAAGAAAAGTGTGGAAAAAAAGGAAAAACCTTAAAGCTATATTGCTGTAATTTTGAAAAAAAAAATTATATATATATCACTAAGAAGCCACATTTTTCTAATAGGTAAATTAGCTTACTGTCATCAGCAGTAGTTCTGCTCTGTTGCATTTGAATCACAGACAACTGTGCATGCGTTTATTCCTATACAGTATGTGCCTTTTCGTGTTTAACCCGAATGCAGAAAAAAGCATTCGGGGATAAATCGGGTTAAATCGGGTAAAACCCAAAAATCAGATGCCCCACTTACTACTTTGAGATTTTTTCAAGTAATTGGTCGCTCATTTTCATAGTTACATCTGTAACTGTAAAAGCAAGATGGCTACCGTCCGATACTTTCTGTGAAATATATATCGAAATAAGATTGGAGGAGGAAGTAGCTTAACAAAATCTGAGTGTAAAGCAATACAAATAGGGTTACAGTGAGCTGACAGTAATTCGCTTTTACAGCCTGCTCATGTGCTGAAGATGATCAGCTTCTCCACTGCAAACAGCATAAATTGTGGGTAAAAATCCTATTTATGAGTGCTGAAGCAAAACTTGATCAGAATGTGACTCTGTGGTTAGACTGCTCCTCTCCTTTCACATGGGATTATTATTTACCCCCTGCAAACACACCTTTGAAAGTGCTACAACCAAAACAGGTTTGCCTTTAAAAATAGATACCTTTAACATTCAGCAGAGTCCTAATTGTCCTGCTGTTATGGATTGCCATTCTGAAATGTCAAAAGGTGTCGATAAGGGAGTAAGGGTTAAACACTGTGGGCATAAACAAGAGCCTTTAACTGACATCAGATTGTAACACAATTATTGTCTTAGCCCAATCAGACTAAGAGATAAAAAAAGAAAGATAGACAGAGATTCCGACAACTGGTAATATGTTTAACGGCTTCAACTTTTACAGCGATGTGAGCATTCACACCTTTATGTTTCTTTTTCATTTTTGTTGAGCTATGTCCTTGAATAAAAATAACCTATCTGCAACACCCTAAATATGCAGTTTGAATATTTAAAGACAACAGGTGGAAACACCTCAACCTCAACTGTATTAGTAAACTGGTTTGATTACAAGAGCACTTCCACTTGGACAGTCAAACACCATTACCACATTCTTAACAGTCAGCTGATAAAAACTGTTGTAAGTGGTTGAGAGAATCATGTTTTCATGCAAATTAATCTGTGCAGCAATTAGGAAAGGCTGTCAATGGCTCTTACATCTATGATACTTTAAATCCCGTCAGATGTATTTTTATTCAAGTAAAACATGGAGGAAAATGTTTGAAGACTAAGTTCTTTAGCTTGCCCTTTTCTGTTTTGTATACTACACCTGTCTGGCATTTTGAATCTGCACCAATAGAGTTTGTGGAGATAGAAAGGGGCTTTGACTAGCTGTTTCATCTTGTCATGTTTTAATCTGCCGCTTTGTGAAATAAGGTGATGATCTAATTCAGTAAAGAAGTAGATTTAATTATATTTAAGTCTCTTAGCATCATTGGTGTCCCCATTTACACTTGAGCTTGTAATGTTTTTGATGTGGCACACTGGGTAAATGTGCAAATAAACAATATTCAAACTGTTCTGTAGCTGGTTAAAAGGAGATTACATCTTTAAAAAAAATGAGTTCCATGCAAATACTTTACCAAAGTTATGTAGCTGATTGTACTTCAATATGAATAGTTGTCTTAAATAGTTCAGATCAGAAAAAAAGATGAAAACAAGACAAATTACAGGTTTTTCATAAAGTTATAACACTAAAAAGGGTGGCATGTAGAACAGAATAGACTGTTAAAAACACCACACATCTTCTAAAAGCTACTGGAAATTCTACATCTGCTGGTTCAACCGCTACTTTCATGGCTTGCTGGTTACATGCATTAAAAAAAGTCTGCATGGGATTTGAGAACATTATTTTTCTTTGCAAAATGAATAACACAAGTTAGACTGGGACAACAGTAAATTACACTTCAAAGCTAGTCAAACCTGACTCATGCAGCCAGGAGCGGTGTCTACTGTTATCACTTGCCTGTATACAAGTAACTTAAGATATGTTTACTCATATTTGTTTATGAGCTTCAGGAGGGAGGTATTAAAATTTGCTACTAGTTAGATCATTAAATGCAATCTCAATCTGAAATCGTTTAATTTATTTATGTTTTTAAACAATATGGGCACGATTTTCAAAAGGGGTTTCATTTTTGGTGGAAACGTCAAAATCTGCTGAATTTTTCCAGGTTAATGCATTAAAAAATATCCGCCTGTTTTCTAACGTGTTCCTCACATTTCATAAGTAATTTTCTGCGGTTCTAAATGAATAAGTAATGAGCATTTAAGCAGTTTTATTCACCAAAATAACCACAAATGGTACCAAACCAGCAATGCAAACACAAGTTAAATTCTTATTTCCATTCAGTCTTACCAATCGCTTGTTTAATTAGGACAGCATAAAACAAACAAGTATGATAGGAACAAATTATGGAGTTATAGGTTTGAAAGGACGTATTACTGCAGTGTACAAAAATGAAAATTAATGAAACTTTTTTTTTTATTTGGATGTCCACAAAACGTTTAAATGAATCATTTATCATTTATTTCAATATGCTTAATTTGTTCTTTCTACACAGATGAAGACAGGCTCTACACTGTATCCTAGGATACAGCAGACGTTTAGACGTCAGAGGATCAAATAACGTAAATCAGTTTATGAATCTTCAAAAGAAAATGAAAGTTTCGAAGTATACAAAAAGCAAAAATAGCATAAGTGTGTCAGATGAGGCAGAGGATGCATAGCACTGCAAATACTGCTGCATTGAGTTACATGTCCGCGCTGACAATAAAAGAACATATTGAAATATAAGCGACACATTAAACTAAAACAATAAAATGAACTGAGAGGCAAGCAATCCAATTATGAGGCTTTTACACGTGCTTTAATAAAAAGAAACCAAGGCTGGATAGCCACTGTTTATTGCAGAGAGGTATGTATTGGTGACTTTGTTCGACAGTACTATCTGTCCACCAGCTAAAACACTGCCTAACTCCAACAATCTTAATCGAAAATATTTGACAGAAAATGGTGATGCTTTAGTTGGTAAAGTTATGGAACGCATTGATGGCTTGCACTGCCCAGTTCTGTCAATTTTCTTTTCTGTTTATGATAGACAAAAATCGGGTATAAATCAGTAAAAACCGATGTCCAGTTAAAGAAAAATCCTGTACATTTTTGGTAAAATTCAGTATAAATCAGAAACGCGGAACACTAGTTAACAAAGGAAGATAAGATAACAAAGGAAAGCACATTCCATGTTAGACAGTGAAGAATACATATGGATCACGCCCAGGGTTTCCACTTCCAGATACCTACTTTGAAATGTTGCTCTAACCCTGATGTCAATATTGCTATGTGTGCCATGTTTGACAGCTGTTCTTGTACCAAATTCTGTTTTGGGCCGGGATAAATGCATATGGATGATGTAGAGGGGCTCTCTGTGTTTGTGTTAACTTTGAAATGAGCAGCCTGAGGCGATTTATCCCTTTAAATACCCCAGTTACTTACTCAATTTCAGTTACATTTGTGCATATTAGAGAATAAGAAGCTGGGATGCGAATAAGAAGCTTGCCGAATAAGAAGCCAACTGCAGCATTGTCGCATTAAGGTTTTTTTTTTTTAATTTTGTAATTTTCTAAAGTAGCCTATAGTTTGACACATTTGGGGCTACCCAGGAGAATAATTCAAATTAGTCTCACTTTGACATGAAGGGATGGTCAGATCTTCTTCAGATCGGCTTGAGGTAAAGTGAATTGTGTGCATTGTGTGTGTTTAAGTTTGGGATCGTAATACACACACACACACAGCTGCTTCTAACACAGGATCCACGTTGAATGCCAGGGAGACTAATGAACTAATGAACTAATAACTAATGAACCCAACTAGCGGATACAGTCCCGCTGTGTTTTCCGCAGCTTTAGTAAATACTGAATCAGTGGGAAAAACGGGTGCAGAAAAAAACGGTCGAAATAATGCGATCCTCCAGAGGATCTCCTTTGAAAATATGTTTATATACTGTATGTTATATGTTTTGTTTGTGTGCCATATTACACATTTTGCAATAGTAATATAAATATATACATGGCTTTTAATTTACCAATATTGGTTTAACATTATTAGACCCTGAGGTTTAACTTTAATTTTTCAATAGCTGTATACCACTAACTAATTCAGTCTCTTTTATGGAGCTTAAACCCATTTGTTAAGGGTAATACACTGGTCAGTATGAGGAGAAGTTAGGGTGCAATCAGGTCAGTATATATTTACCAACATGTTCTCAAAAACACTTATGTACTCTTTATGATACCTGTTCAACCAGTATTAGATCTGGAACAATGATTGTTGTGTATATAGAAAACCTGCACTAATAAAAACTGATTCCTAATGCAAACAACATACTGTAGTAAATTAGGTATTAGGTGATTAAACAAGTAGTATAGTGTTGATATACTAAAAGAAATAGGTACTGTATATGCATACTGAAATCTGAGACAGATAATAACCTGTCCAAAATCCCAATATAATCATTTGTCATCATTTCTATTGGTATTGCAGTATGGCCTGAGAGGTTTAGGGCCATGGTTTTCTCAGATATTCATAGGCACATCTGTGAGTGTTTAATGACAAATGCACATTAATTACTCACTTGAATTCCAGTGACCAAATTTGATCACCTTTTCCACGTTCTACTGATTCATGAGATCCTCCTAAAAGGCAACATTAACATTTGAGTCAATGTAAATGTTTGTAATTGTCTGTAGTGTGATTGCAGGTGTCCAGTTGTATTACGTGGAATTGCTGTTAAACAAGTAATTGTCTGAAATGGACTCCATTGTAAATCAGTGAATGAGTTACCTGGTCTGGCAAGCCAATTTGTTTTACATTTGACTGGAAAACTGTAACTCACTGCCTGAAAACACATCAGTCAGTGTATTTGAAAAATAAATTAAGCAACTGCAGTAACTAGTCAAGTTTTTATTGCCATTTGCATGCACATAAATTAATTTGTGTTTTGTGTTTGGGTTAGTATGTTAATTGATTTAAAAACAGCTACTTTGAATGATGCTTTGAGTTGTTCTAATAATTTAGCTGTGACTGATTTAGTCTATAATGAAATATGTAGTAGAGAATCAAGAAAAATGCATCAAACTAAAATTATTGCTATAGGTCACTCTCTAGTTATTATACTTTATATGCAGCTTATTTCACTTCACACTGACCAGTGTATTCATTCTTATTATTAACACATTTCTATATTGACAGAAGCAGTCGTGCACGCAAGCTTCCATCTGTTGCTTTAACACTTTAAACTGTTTGACACTGTGCCCTTGCATGTGTAAATTAATTAGTGCATTAAGATTTATGTTACAACCTCTAATGGGAAATGGGCCGAAAAAAAACACATTAAAACACATTTAGATATCTTGCAGACCCTCAATTCGTCTGAGCCCCTGACCCACAATGTATTTGTCTTGGATTTTTAATGACCCTCCTGCATTCTACATTGACACTAGAGATACGGAGAGCACTAGCGGCTTCCTTTCAGCAGCACAAGGTCAGGGAGAGTTTTACAGGGGCAGCCTGGGGTCAGAATACTGTAGGAGTGCTGGGGCTGCAGTTAGGTTAGCATATTGTTCAGTAGTGGAGGACCCTTTTCAAAACCTGATCCATCTTCATCCTGGCAATTAAGCTCTACTCACTTTCATTGAAAGTGTTGCTATGGAACACATTGGCAACTGCAGGCAAATTTGGGGTGCAGTTATTTAAGCAGTATTTCCATTGTCCTTGGGTGTGTAATTGGTAATGGCCATTTAATAGCCAAGGTGGAAATTGAAAGGAGGCCATCTATTCAGTGGTGAGCCTCTGTGTGGAGACTCTAACTTTCACCCTTCCATGAACCGCAGTTTATGGAAAGGACCTAATGATGTGGCTCTCATCTAACCCCTAGCAGGAGGAGGAGGAGGAGGAGGAGGAGAGAAAAGAAGGAAGAAAACACAAAAAGCCAAAGGGAATTAATGACCCATCACATATTGTCCCTGTTTCTTTTGTTGCAAAAAAAAGGCCAAAACGATGTAGGATGAGAAAGGAGAAAAAAGAAACACCATTAATATCAGGTTGTAAATCCTACAAAACATTAACTTCATTACATGGCAATTACTATATGTAATTGGCAGAACTAAAGATTCTACTTTCTCATCACTTTGTAATTGTCCGAGCCTCAGCATTTTTTTTCCCCATGGCAAAGGTCACACAATTAAATACGTGGAATGAAAAGGGTCCCAATTTACTGTGGATTAAGTGCTACATTTACAACAGGTTACTTTATAAATGTATAGGTGGTGTAATAATTAATGACTGCTTTTAAGAATGCATTGATGAGTAGTTTTAAAGAAAAGTGACTACTCATTAGTTTCACAAGGATCAGTAGAGTTCTTTTATTGAACTCTTTGACTTGGTTTCCTCTACAGAAAGTTTTATTTAGAGAGATAGATAGCTATATAGATAGTTATATAGAGAGTGTATTACATTATAAGGCAGTCCATGTATTGAAGTACAGTGTTGATTTATTGTTTAATAATATGAATAAGAATACAAACATCTCACTCATTTTACTTTAAAAAACAATTCTATAAACATGTATTCATAATTATACAGATACAAAAGTGGTTCTCTGAATGTGTGCATTTTGAGCTATTTTATTTTATTTTATTATATTTTTGCCAATATTTTTTATATCCTCACTTACTGTCTGAACATATTTGAAAAAACAAATATTATTGAAGAATGTCAGATTAAATGAAACATGTTAACAACAAGTAAAGTGCTAATTATTAACTTATCAGTTAATGATGACCCCCAGTTGTATCCAATTTAAAAGCACTGAAGAGCTCAGAATGAATGACAATCAACAGATAATGGAGCTCCTCCTTCTTCCCTGCCCTGTCAGTGGTATTGACCACAAACTCAGTAAATTGCCCTCTCGTGTTTAGCTTTACAGTCACATGTTCCCTTGTGAACTACATGAATGTAAATCTGCATTGTTGTTGGCCACCAACATTAAGAGAAGATAACTGCCTATGCCTCCCCCTCTCTGTGGGGCATCCTACAAAATCTGTATGTTGAAATACAATTACAAAGTGAATTGAAGTTCAGTTAAATGTTAATTAACAGTCTATAGGTATGTAATAAGGGGATGTAACAATATGAAAATAATAAGATGCCAGTATTTTTTTTCCAAAACATAATAATCAGTGAATGAAATACTGCCATGCAAAATGAAGGGCTCTAGTTCAAATTTCAGCTACAGCCTCCAGTGAGTACTTTCACCATTCGACAATAAATGTATGACGAAAACTAACAAACATAAAATCATACTGTAAAATATTTATCAGTTACTACTGAACAAATAAAATGATACAATCATACTGTACATTCCCCAAATGCTTACATTTGTATATGTCTTGTGTTCTAATATATCTCAAGGGAGCATATCATTGGAACCCCCTAAAAAGGTTGTGGTTTTGGCATGCTTTGTACAGTACCTGCACCGTTTCTATTTTAACAAGAATAACTCGGCTGGTATAACCAGAAAGCATGTTGCTTAAATCTGAGCAATTCAAAACAGCATTGCCCTACTTCTTGGAGTTGTACTACATTCTTCGGTCACACTTTATTTTAAGGGCCGCTATTTTTTAGTTTGTTAACTGTAACAAACAATGTTAATTTTTATCTAAGGGTTAGAGTTAGGGTCAAGGTTAAGGTTAGGGTTAGGATTAATAAAAACCCGATTTAATTTGCTAAACATTACTACAGTAACAATATGAACCAATTTCAAGCATATTATTGACATTTTAAGCATATAATTGGTATTGCTCATCCATTGGGCTCTGGTGTTTCATTGATCATCCACAAGGCTCTGGTGTTTGCAGTTTTAGCTGGCCTATTACATATTATTAACTAAAATTAACTAACATAATCAGAAAATAAATAATGTACATTAACATGTTTATTAGCTGTTTGTTAACAGTTAATAAACAAAAAAAGAATGTCCCTTCAAATAAAGCGTGACCCATTCTTCCATATTTGTTTTCATAATTTTAAACCTTTTCATCAATATGTTTACATTTATTTTCCCCAAGATATAGGTTTAGCTTTATGAACACAGATAAGTGGCAAAGAAGCATTCACATTTGTTGCCACTACATCAGTTTCAAATAGGCATTAACCAGGTTTCATATAGTCCATCTCTGTTACAGTAGTGAAAACAAAACAGAAGGGTATGTTTTCAATCCACAGTACAGCTAGCTTTGAACATAGCTGTTGTAAAGAACATCTAGTGTCTTTCACACTTGCTGTATCA
The DNA here is from genome assembly GCA_030684275.1 of Acipenser oxyrinchus oxyrinchus. Lineage (NCBI taxonomy): Eukaryota > Metazoa > Chordata > Actinopteri > Acipenseriformes > Acipenseridae > Acipenser > Acipenser oxyrinchus. The sequence goes on from CM060250.1 coordinate 23,778,751, forward strand.
ACGTGCACAACCTATTTAGCAGCATTGATCTTACAAATCAGGTAGGCTATTTAATTAAGCCTAGATACTTAAAGAATTGACTGAACTACATCTTGCTATGTAAACCATAAGCTTGTGAGATGCATGTACAATTCCCACAGTACATGCCTCTCACAATATGCTGTCAAATAATGAGACAAGATAATTATGGCTCTGAGAAAGTACGAACACACCCTGTGTGCATGGCAAACCATTTATTAAGAGCCTTGTAATTTGTTGCCAAATCGGAGGATTTATGAAAAATTTATGAAATTAATCATCAACTTTACGGGTTTCTTGGAGGACAGGGGGTATATAACACCAACAACCAGTCATTTTACAGTTTCGCCTTGACTAAAAATTAGTTGTAATGCCTTTCTCTGTAATTTGCTTTAGACCCATTAGAAACAGAGAAACAAGATCCTCACAATTGTGCATAATACTCCATATTTGTTTGATTTAAATGGGGGCATAAGGGATTTCATTATCTTGTTTTTTTGCTGTTGTTGTTGTTATTTAAATTGTATATTTTAATTCAGTTTAACAGCACCCTTCTTTTAGATCTTTTTAAAATATATCATTGAGGGAATCCATTGGGCAGTAATGTATACTGTGCTTTAATCAGCTCTTTGATCTTCTCCACAGTTCTGCTATAAATCAATTAACAACTTGGCTACAGATAATAAATTATGCAACTGGTTTACTAAAACATTTATCAACCAGACTTATTATAAATATACAACTTTCATTGGGACTCAGAGACCAAATTAATGATTTGCCTTCTTGGTTTATGTGATGTGAAACTTGCCACAGCTATGTTTCAGTTTATCCTCCTTGCAACATTTCAATGTACAATGCTTACCTTATTTGGGGCAATGATGAAACAAAGTCCTTTATTTAAAGAAAAGTAAATGTTTTACAACTACCAAGTATAGCCAAGTATATAATAGGACTACCTTGATTCATTGTGGGAGTCAGTGAAGAAGAAGAAGAAGAAGAAGAAGAAGAAGAAGAAGAAGAAGAAGAAGAAGAAGAAGAAGTATCATGTTAAGAGTCATTTTTAAATACCATGTTAAGAGTCATTTTTCTCCACATTTGCATTCATGTGCAGTTCACGTTTTATTTGAAATTGTCATCAGTTTAGATTGTGTGAGAGATTAACAGCATAACCTTTTCTGTCACCAGTGGCAAACTCCTTTGTTGTTTTACTCATGTAAAAAAAAAAAAAACACTTTGATTTCTAAATCTCTTCAGTTGACAGGTAGTCTGGCTACACCCTCTACACTTCCAGTCTAATCCTCAATATGAAGAGTTTAACATGAAGCACATAAAGACCAACATTGTTCACTGATAAAAGATGCCTTTTTATATGTGCCAGAATTGTATTGTTCATAACTATGGTTACTGATTCATTGAAATTACTCTATCTATTGAAGCATCTTTATAGTCTCTCACTATAAATCAGCGTGGGAAACAATAATAACAAGATTTAATGGTTACACTTTAAAATAAGTGTCAGTGATTCCAATATGTATATAGTAACATATGTCCTATTTAAGTCATAAGGATTATTGGGCATATTTTGTTGGTCATATTGGACCTTTTTCATCTTAATGCTGAATTAGTGTTAGGGTTAAGATTTAATTATTGTTTTCTTCATTTGAATTCATTAACAAATCATAAGATTGATCATGCAATTATTTGAATTACATACACTTTTTAGTGTTATTGATTAAATATACATTATTAGATAAGATTCGTCATTTGAATTAACGGAAACATAATTTAAGCATTTAACAAACAAAAAAAAACCTCTGTAAAAGACCTATATATATATATATATATATATATATATATATATATATATATATATATATATATATATACAGTGCCTATATATAAAGTATTCGCCCCTTGAACTTTATGACCTTTTGCCACATTTCAGGCTTCAAAACATAAAGATATGAAACTGTAATTTTTGTGAAGAATCAACAACAAGTGGGACACAATCATGAAGTGGAACGAAATTTATTGGATATTTCAAACTTTTTTAACAAATAAAAACTGAAAAATTGGGCTTGCAAAATTATTCAGCCCCTTTACTTTCAGTGCAGCAAACTCTCTCCAGAAGTTCAGTGAGGATCTCTGAATGATCCAATGTTGACCTAAATGACTAATGATGATAAATAGAATCCACCTGTGTGTAATCAAGTCTCCGTATAAATGCACCTGCACTGTGATAGTCTCAGAGGTCCGTTTAAAGCGCAGAGAGCATCATGAAGAACAAGGAACACACCAGGCAGGTCCGAGATACTGTTGTGGAGAAGTTTAAAGCGGATTTGGATACAAAAAGATTTCCCAAGCTTTAAACATCCCAAGGAGCACTGTGCAAGCGATAATATTGAAATGGAAGGAGTATCAGATCACTGCAAATCTACCAAGACCTGGCCGTCCCTCTAAACTTTCAGCTCATACAAGGAGAAGACTGATCAGAGATGCAGCCAAGAGGCCCATGATCACTCTGGATGAACTGCAGAGATCTACAGCTGAGGTGGGAGACTCTGTCCATAGGACAACAATCAGTCGTATACTGCACAAATCTGGCCTTTATGGAAGAGTGGCAAGAAGAAAGCCATTTCTTAAAGATATCCATAAAAAGTGTCGTTTACAGTTTGCCACAAGCCACCTGGGAGACACACCAAACATGTGGAAGAAGGTGCTCTGGTCAGATGAAACCAAAATCGAACTTTTGGCAACAATGCAAAACGTTATGTTTGGCGTAAAAGCAACACAGCTCATCACCCTGAACACACCATCCCCACTGTCAAACATGGTGGTGGCAGCATCATGGTTTGGGCCTGCTTTTCTTCAGCAGGGACAGGGAAGATGGTTAAAATTGATGGGAAGATGGATGGAGCCAAATACAGGACCATTCTGGAAGAAAACCTGATGGAGTCTGCAAAAGACCTGAGACTGGGACGGAGATTTGTCTTCCAACAAGACAATGATCCAAAACATAAAGCAAAATCTACAATGGAATGGTTCACAAATAAACATATCCAGGTGTTAGAATGGCCAAGTCAAAGTCCAGACCTGAATCAATCGAGAATCTGTGGAAAGAACTGAAAACTGCTGTTCACAAATGCTCTCCATCCAACCTCACTGAGCTCGAGCTGTTTTGCAAGGAGGAATGGGCAAAAATTTCAGTCTCTCGATGTGCAAAACTGATAGAGACATACCCCAGCGACTTACAGCTGTAATCGCAGCAAAAGGTGGCGCTACAAAGTATTAACTTAAGGGGCTGAATAATTTTGCACGCCCAATTTTTCAGTTTTTATTTGTTAAAAAGTTTGAAATATCCAATAAATTTCGTTCCACTTCATGATTGTGTCCCACTTGTTGTTGATTCTTCACAAAAATTACAGTTTCATATCTTTATGTTTGAAGCCTGAAATGTGGCAAAAGGTCATAAAGTTCAAGGGGGCGAATACTTTCATAAGGCACTGTATATATATATATATATATATATATATATATATATATATATATATATATATATATATAATATACAAGTGATAAAATCCTGTTGGACAACAGAGATTGTCTTTCCTGCTGACAAGATTACTAGCTCAAGAAGTGTGAACCTACATTATTATTATTATTATTATTATTATTATTATTATTATTATTATTATTTATTTACTGTATTTGCAGACACCCTTATTCTTATATCACCTTACAAAATATCACATTATAAAGTATTACAGATAAAGAGCAGTTATAATAAAATCAGTGGCAAATAAGATAAAATTTGAATAAGAGTAAACTAAAGAATACAGTAAATGATTACATATGAGGGCGGGTTTGACTGAGAGCAGTTAATTTATATATATATATTTAAAAAGTGCTTATACAAGTCCAGTAAGAGCACGTAATAAATGGGTGAGAATGATTTCAAATAAGAGCAATTACAAAAATGTGAATACGAATACCTATAAGAGTAAAGTCAAATACAAGATACAGGAAGTAGTTATAATTAAGAGCAGTAGTAGAATATGGCAAGGTATGGAGCAGTTCAGTGCAAGTACAAGCTGATGCAAGTACTGGTACATATGGGTGCCATAAAGTCCAGTATAGTCGAGAGTGTTGACATTATAGCTTGGTTTGATGAAACAACAGCCTGGAATATTTTAAGGGCCACTTTTTTGTTCATTTTGAGCTAATGGTTATACATTGAGATCTTTATAAAGTAATGTAATTGGCAGTATTGTGTGATGCACTGCCGTTATGGATTCTGTTCCCTGTCGGTGAGATGAGATTAAAAGCTCTATAACCACTAATGCATTGTGGTTAAGACACCTGCTAATAAAAACCTGATTTAATTTGCTAAACATTATTACAGTAACAATTTGAACCGATTTCAAATATATGATCGACTAGGAATTGATAATCCATAGGGTTCTGATGTTTGCAGTTTTAGCTGGCCTATTATATATTAACTAACGATTAACAGAAAAAAAAAGTATATTAGCATGTTTATTAGGTGGTTGCTAATAGTTAATAGGCGGCCCTGAAAATAAAGCGTGACCGAATAAACAGTATTTCTTTCTAGTGCTTGTGTTTGCTTTTACCATTTCTACTGCTACCCCAAATAAACCACTATGGCAAAGGTGTCAGCTCTGAGGCCTGGGACGTTAACATGCATTGCATTTTTATGGTACCCTGAGAAACACCTAAATGCTGACAGGACTTGATAAATGTGGGTTTGTTCTTCATTAGCCTTCATCATCTCTGCCTAAATTACATGGATTAATGCATTCAACTTTATCATTTCCATCTTCTCTTCATTATCTGTGCGCATTGTCTTAAGAGAAAAATGCCCCCCAGTCCCAAGAGTGTTATTTGGGATTGAAATGTTGCAGGCCTCCCTCTCCTGAAGCAACAACAAATAAGGCCCTGTTATGAAAACAACTGAACATTAATTGGAAATGCAGGTTAAGATTGAGTAGACAATTACTCCTCAAGTGCTTTTTTGTTTATTCCTGACCGTTTAAAACCTGTGGTCACAGGTTATGAAGTTAGATCTCCTGGCTTTTTAAAGGCATAACACAGTTCAATCATACATCTTGACTGCTAGGTATATCTGTGCAGCTCTGATAATGGAGCCATAGCTACCTCCCTGCATTGTGTGAAAATATTCCCATTAGTCGCTGACAAGCACATTTCTTTTTGTAATTTAATCAACCTCTCATGTCCATCTTGTTGCTTCTACAAGGCAGAATTTTAGTTCCGCAGTAGCTGAAAACACTATTGAAATTATTCTGTGATATAAAAGGTTTATTCTGTTGGTTCAACTACTTACTTTTAGATGGCAAGTGGGTGATTTAGGCAGGTCCAATGGTCATTCACTTACTATTTGTGCCATAAAAGTGAATGGCCTTGATCCTTATGGCACTGATGGTCATTTTCACTAACCAAATACACAGTGGGTAGATTGCTAGTCTGACCCAAGCAACTTGATTTAACTCAACCCAGCCTTTTGATTCTACCATAAGGCAACATTATCCCTGTAGCCTCAGACTAATGGTCTAGCTATAACCAGGTCATGTGACTTTCAATAGTATATGAAGTGGCTAGGTGCTAGGAAGCAACTGTTCTCAAAGTTAAAAACAAAACAAGCACGCACTGGAAAGCGCTTCAGCTCAATGCAAGGCAGGACGGTGCAGAGAAGTCAGAAAATACATTTTATTATTTAAGATGAAATTCACTACAGTTCTTTATACTACAGCATTTTATACAGGTGAACTTTAATAATTAATATTGTTGATTGTATAGAGGAAGCTTAGGCGTTAGAAGATATTGGTTTGAAAAAACTCGAGTAATTTCAGATTTGCATCTAGATACAAGACTGAACACACTAGAAACTAAGTTGGGAGTCCATTTTCATTATAAAAATGATTTATTATCTGGATATCATAACATGACCTTGGTTTGAAGTATTTAACTCAGTTTATTATAATAATTATGGTCCAGAGCCCCTGATGAAGCTAATGTAGGCTGTGGCAAGCCAATAAATTAGTGCAATAAGCATCTGTGTCCTATTCTTCTGCAACCATTTAATCAAACAGAACACTAACATGCATTCATGATAATTCCTTAAGCACATTTGGTGTATAGTCAAGTAGTAAGATGAATGATTTACCCCACAATTATGCTATCCCATGCATGCCATGTAGAAATGGTCAGAATCTTGGCGTTTACAAGGGTGAACATTGTGAGTGCAGTGCAGTGCAATGGTAGCACACGTCTGACATTTTTTGGATTGTGAACAATTATTTATTTTTAATTATAAAACAAACAAACAACTTATTTGCATGTGAAGCACAAAATAAGGGTCATTCTCCTACTGTCTGATATTTGCAAGCACTGCATTTCTTACTGAACATAAAGCATAAACACTAGGTCTAACTGTTATTTTAATTGCTTTCTCGGGTGGACTGAGATTAAATCAGAAAAGTCAGATCGTATTCTTATATTCCGCACAATGTGTAGTGTTTGGGAACTATCAGAATACACCTAAATAACTGTGTTATTAAGAGCTCTGCCTTATATATTTACACATTATTTTGCTGGAAAAAAATAGAGAACCTTGTACACCATTTTAGAACAGTGCAGTTGAAAACAAAAAGTAATAATACAGATTTTTAAGTATTTGCCAAAAAAATTGGGATATGTGCAATACATAATATAACATTGAGCTAGTCTTCTTATAAAATGTTGCTATATAAGTGCCTGTGTCAATCACAGAGCTTAACACTGTAAGCGCATTGGTACTTAGGGTAGTGAATTATATTGAGCATTATTAGAGCAGCATAGCCCCAGGATGTGGCATATAAATTGTATGTCATATTTTGTATAAGCTTAGCTTGCTAGCCAGTAAGAATCTACCAATGCTTAGCCATGTTAACAGAAAACTTCATAACACAGGATTAAGGCAGAAACAGTGAAGTTCAAACTGGGGCGTTGACTCAGCAGAATCTGGTATTTTTATTTTTATTATTATTATTAGTAGTAGTAGCAGTCGTCGTAGTAGTCCTATTTAAATGTCCAAATGGGGACTACTCCAGCCATAGTGACGGCTAGAGAAAAAAATTCAAATTAGCATCCTCAAAAATTTAAATGAAAAACCGGTCAAAAAGACTGTAAATTAAATAGTAAGAAAAGAAAGGGGGTGGTACAGAGCACGTCATTTAGAGCCCACTGGTCGACAAAAGCCGCCATGTCGCCAGTGGACTCCAGTAGTGGTCCTATTTAAGACCCGTATAAATGGGGCTGCACCAGCTATCAAATACAGCTGGAAAAAAATTCTATTTAGAGCCCTTGAGGGTGCTAACAAGGACAGGCCTAACTGATTTTAACTAAAAAAAAACGGTATAACGGATTGTAAATTAAATATTAAGACAAAAAGGGGTGGTGGTGGTGCAGAGCACGCCATTTAGAGCCCACTGGTCGACAAAAGCTGTCATGTCACTAGTGGACTCCAGTCGTATTAGTAATTAGCATTCTGCTTGTTTACAGAATTAACACACATGAGTTGAATTCAATTCTTAGCACATTAAAGAATAAAAATGCTTTGCTTTACCATCACTGGTTTTAGGGGCCTCAATGAAAAACAACTGAAGAGGCCTAAACCCATTGCACCAACCTTCTTCAAGTCCTTAAATGCATTACAGGTTAACTAGCGTTTTATTACTTTATGTGTGCCTTATGACCAGATTTTCAAAGCTCAAAACCAGGACACATTGTTAAATAATTGATAAGACTAATTAAGCCATTTAAATATAGGGTATTTTAATGGTTATTTAAATAGCTATCCTCTCACTCTTAGTATTATCTATTTTTTTTTTTAACCAGCGAGCTAATTTCAGTACACTCCTGGGTGTATACTTTGTGGTTAATTAGTTTAAGTAGCTATATACGTGTATTGATGCATTGCGATACTTTACAACACGATACAATACACCTTTGTGTATTGTGTATCACGATACAAGCCTGAAATGAGTAGCTGTAAATCATGAAAGAAAAGGTCTTGGCTGTTTGAAGGTAAACTCCACTTGATCCTAGACATATCCCATTGCACAATGAGCCGGCCAGATGCTTCCGGAATTTAAGCGGGAGTAGAGGAAACAATGGCGAGATCTTTATTTTAATTTAATTTAATTTAATTTATGGTTACAAGCATTATGAAAACTGTTATGGACAAAAATGGGAAATAAATGACAACAATAATAAAAAGTTATAAGAAATTTAGATACAAAAACAGAACTTAGATAAAAACATTATTAATAATAATAATAATAATAATAACAAGAATGTTTTTTTTTCTGTATTCCATTGTTAGCAAGCAGGGAATATTGACGTTGTACTAAAGGCTTCAGAACAGGCTGCAGAAACGCTGCCTGGCCAATGGTAGTTGAGACAGTGGTGACTCTGGCCAATGGGAGTGTAGAGGAGGCAGAGACAGCCTGCCTTGTTTGTTGTGGACAGAGCGGAATCAGGAAGCGAGCATTGTCTGTAAAAACTCCCTGCTATTACAGATGACAAAACATTGCAATTTTACATTTCTTACAAGTTTTATTTTATATTTGCTCACCTTTCAGTGCGCCCTAATAATGTTTTTATTTGGTTGAATATGTTACTTTATTTAAAGAAATGTGTTAATCCTGATGAAAATGACTAATTTAATACTAATTTTATCATTCATTTTAATCTAAAAATTAAAAATGATTTCTAACCACATTTAAAAACAGCACAGTGTATTGTGGCTTGTGTATCGTGATACGTATCGTATCGTGACCTTGGTGTATCGTCTCACTCCTAATATATATATATATATATACTGTATATGTGTATTGCATGCTTTTATATTGAGTTCAATATTACTACTACGACTATTACAACTACGACTACGACTACTACGACTACTACTACTACTACTAATAATAATAATAATAATAATAATAATAATAATAATAAATCATTTAAAATACATTTAGGTTTTGGCATTTTTTTTCTTTCTTTTTTTACTCTGTCTGGGCTAAATCCTGCCAGAACCGAACAGCTACAAAATTACTGTTTCACACACAATTGTAGATTCATATTGAATATAAACTAAATGAAAACGCATGGCACACTGAGGAAGAGCACGTACGCCTGTGTTAATCACTTCATTAAAATAATATTCTTGATTATGATTACCCTAGTACCTTGTTTTTGTTTTGTTTTTTCCACTTCAGGTGCCATAAACTAAAATGGTTGTTTCCATTACTTTGACAAAAGGTATTAAGAGTGTATCCAGTGGCAGCGCTTGCCCCATACAATACTAGATTCCGGGGCCTCTACCAGGGCAGGGCTGCCAGAACTGTATACAGCATTTGAAACAATTCCAAGATGTAGGATAACAGTAATTTGCGGTTATAAAAAACAAACACACTGTTTATTAGGTATATGAAAGCTTTTGCTGCGTACTGCATCTGGTTATTTTGAGGATATGGACAAACATCGGGTTTTAAACTTCGAACGAAGGAAGCTTGTTTATTGCAGTTTTTTTTTTAACTCACTTTAAAACACAGTGTCTGTCGCAAATCTCTGCCTCTACCCCACCTTGAATATTAACAATAATAAGCATGATAATATCTCCACACTATCCGATAACTGGGAAACACAGGTACATTGTTGATTTGTGTAATGGCTATACATACTGTACATCATAACAGCATCCATACAAATAACATACAAATGCTATTCTGCTTACAAAACACACTACAAAATCTTAATATGTCATCACATATACAGTATTATTATTATTATTATTATTATTATTATTATTATTATTATTATTATTATTATTATTATTATGCATTCATTTGACATGTTTAGGGTTTTGAAAAAAAGACAGTTTACAATTTGTGAATTGTGCAGATTCGTTGTATGTCCATGAAAAGCCATATTTCGTTCTGCCAAGTGACAAACAATGACTACAAGTCCAGCATGTAGCTTTGAATGTTCATGCTCTTTAAGAGTACATGAAAGGTGCTGCCAGGCCTTGAAGCCCTCCTTGGAAATACTGCTATCACGTTTGCCAAAGAGTGCACAGCAAAAGGAAGACACAGCATCCGAAGAAGGTGAATATACAAGCCACGTACCGAAGAATGTTGCCAGCATTCTTCATGTGCATGTAGTAGTTCTCTTGTGTAAAACGGCATGCAACCGCTGCCACATTGTTCTGTGGAAATTCAATTTCAATAATCTGCATTGGATCTCTTTTTATAATTTCACATCATTGATCATTGCTTATATGAACTGGTCAAAGCACTGGGTCATTAGGTAACATGCTATATCTGCTGTGCTAGCCATATCATGATGTGAGAAAGGGCCCTCCTCGGTTTCCACATCATCTGCAGGTGTTTCAGCTCGTGGTCCAGTAACATCCTCAGGAGCTGCAGCTGATGACGTACTACTACTAGCATCTTCTTTATTCCCCCAAAAATATATAAAAATATAAACAGGGTCTCTCACTTTGAATAACAATTGTTATCAGTTGCAAAATATAATATCCCACTGAAAAAAATACTTTACATTCTGTAATATTAACTATGCATTGAGAAGTAGGTTGAGAAAAAAAAAAATGCATATAAAGCTCCTTTCACACTGGCATACTCTACCCAGGTCACGATTTCACACTGCTTTTTGAAGAAACAGGGTTGACCTGGGTGACAAAAGCAAGTACACAAAGGCTCACAGCCCAGTCAAAACCTAGTTTATTATATGGCCTAAATGTAGTAAGCCCGTGCTGTGAATCCTACAATACATGACCTTCAAGCACAGCTGTACTAGAGGAGTTGAGTTGGGAAGCACCCGAAGCTCAGCGGCACCCAACTCTGAGATAAATCAGTATAGCGATATGTGTTCTCTTTGAACTTACCAATACTCTCATTACAATTCTCTTTATTTTAAGGGTAACAAAATTGGAGGGAGCTACAGGCTTACAAAAGTAAAGAAAAAAAAAGTGGTGGGATGCTTCACTTAATGTTGGAATAATTAGGTTTACTCTTCCTATGTATCAGAAAGGAATGGAATGGCTGAAGCCATAATTGAAATTCAGAACTGGTGTAGACTGTATTAACTACTTATTTTGAAGTGATCTGTATATAATTTTAGAGAAAATTGGACAGATTTTCCAGTATTCTGGAAAATTGAGGGAAAGATCCTCAGAGATGCGGTTAATATGCAGTTTTAGGTTCAAGGTAGAGATTCTTTTTGAGTCAAGAGGAATTCTCTTTTTTACAGAATTGGCTTAAAGTAGTACTTTTAAATTTTGAATTTGTCATAATGTTTATTTATTATATGTAAGTATTAAGTATCTGTATTTAAATTTATTATATGATGCAAAATGGGTTAGATAGGTTTGGAAATTTGTGAGCCGCAATATATCAATGTATATCTACAGTAGCTACTTCATAGCAATAACTTAATCCATCTTATTGACGAATACACATCAATAGCTGAGTCATCCAAAGTTACACACTGGTGTTTGGTTTAAAGTTATCTAATTTTTGACTTTGAATGCCTTACATAATATAGTAATTACAGGACTCCCATGACCTTACCCTAGCACATACTGACCCATGCATTTGAAACCAGAAGCTTTGGGGAAGAAATGTTTTGATTGATAAAGGTCTGCCCTCTTTGAGTGTAGTGCGACACAATATTTCTTTTGGCAGGGGTCATTGGTGCTCGGTGTACATCATCACTAACTTATTAGATCTTGAGGCAATTAGCTGAAAACAAACAGTAGAGACAAGCCCAGCATTGAGCCATGGAAACGGGGGACAAAATAGCCCATGGCACTCCGTTATTTTAGAGTGGTATCAAAGGAGAGACAGTGACATCGGCAGAAAGAAAGAAATGCATTGTTGTGGTGTAACGCCTATACAGTAGAAGGGCTTAGTGCATTATCTTTCTACTGATTCAGGTTACAGCCAAACTTGCCCTGATATAATAGGGCAGTGGAAAGAACTTTTCACCTGAACACTATATGCAATGTGCTGCATGGTTAGCTAAGGATTAAACATCCATTCAGGCCCTCCCCTGACATGGGAAATTAAGCCCTGTGATTGTGAGAAAGACCAATTTGCTGTCATTAAGGTCAAAGGCACATCTTACTATAATTCTTCAATATAATTGGGAGCAACAAAACAAGGCAAAGAAATCTTTGACCAGTCGACCTACTACAAAAGCAAGGATTATGTTTCCTCATAACTGTTTGCAATAATTACAAATTGTCTTGGGATACAATGACAAAATATAAAACTTTCAGTGGCATACCTACCCCTGCATCAGATAACAAATTTAGAATGGAGTCTACAGAGGTAAGGTTTTGTGTTAAAAGTATCCAAGATAGATTCCCTAAATTAATCTTGTACAGGATTAATTGAATAAACATCCCCTGATAATTCAGGAAGCATTCATAAAAAAAGAGCCTGTTAACAAAATGTAATTGTGTGATAAATATAAGTGTGGGGAAAATCCCTTGAGCAAGTTCATACATTGAAAAATGTATTAAATGTGTAAGCAATTGAACTGCTCATGCCTGCAACTATGTTACTTACTAGTTGTTGTTATAGTGCCTGAGTTTGAGTGTTATAGCCTTAACGAGAGTATTTGTTACACAATTATTGCACAATTAAGGTTACTATTGTTACCCAAGTGTTAAACTTTAGCTGTCACACAAACACGCACATGCACACACACAAGCAAACACACCCAAACATACAACACAGATTTCAATCACAATTTAGGAATGTGTCGAAAAATGAAACTGGAAAGCAAAATACTTATTTTCTTATTTCTTCTACTCATAAAAACAATAATGCTATTAAATACAGCAAAGGAGAATGCCGTTTCAAATATGGATCATTGTTTTTCAGATGTGTCACAAGTGACCAAAAATGATATAGTTTTATTACACGGTGGTTTTTATGGTTATAATAAGTACACTTTTATACTAGTTGTTCATTGTTTTATTGAATTTTATGACACTATTTATTGTTGTTTATATTTGTACATGTGTGGTTTTTAACTGTTATATTAATTACCCAAAGGGAGACCCAAATAGCTGGGTTGAATATGTGTGCTGTTAATTTGTGTTAATTGTTTTATCACGGGCACCGTAAAAGAGGAACTGAAAGTGCAGGAAGAGGGAGGTGAGGGAAGCACCGGAAGGGACCCGGTGGACATTTTGCAGGAAGAGAAGCAAGTATAGGATCCTGGACCAAGGAAACAGACAGGAACACTTGTTCAAGAAGGAGAGAACTGTAAATACGACTGGGAAGAAGAAAAGACTGCTACGCAGAACTAAATAATGCTAAGTATTCACTACATTAAGGAAATTTAGTAAAAGAGAATGATTCAACAATGATTCTGTTGTTTATATATGTTCCTGCAGTGAACAATGTTGTGGGTACAGTAGTTGTGGTTTATAATTACTCAGTTATAATATGAATGTATAGTGCAGAAATTGTAGTTGATCGTGGATGAAATATTAAAGATATTTAAGAGAAAGTAATGCTGGGATGCTGACTTGGGTTTTGTTTATGTCTGTCTCCAGGGTATCCCGCTCTCTCCCTCGTGTTTGAACATCAGACCGGGTCATGGGAGCTCCAGGAGGAAGGGCAGACCGCTGCATATTCTAAGACACCTTGGTAAGTGAGGTCCTACTCTGCAGGAGTTATGTATAAGTAAGTGGCTGGGTCGGAATGCTGGAGGGCTGAGATTGGGGTGTGTGAGGGAACCCCGCTCGGAGCAGAGTAATAAGAGTGCATCTCCCTGCTTTCCTTTTCAGGAGTCGACATCGTTAGAGTGGAGGGAGAGAGGAGGAGCCGTGGAAGGCCAGGTGATTATACAGCGGTATCGTGGATATATACTTTTGCCTTTCAAGTATATGGTTCAGGACACTGGAGGGCTTAACCCTTTAAGGACCGGGATCATTTTAAACAATCATAATGAAGTGGGTTTCTCGGACCGCGATCGTGTAAACACGATAAAAAAAGCACTTTGTTTTGATGACTTACAGGGCCACGTACTTTGCAGTACAGGCTTGAAACACATAGGGGAGGGACTGACGTTCACTTCCTTTTTTCCTGTGACATCACTGAGAGGGGAATTTAGTGTCTAAAGGGCAGAGACAGTTTACAGCAGAACAAAACATCACAGGAACTTGTTAGAGCTAATAAAAAAGGCGGGAAACACTATAAATCTGATTTATTTGACTTATAATTATATTAGAACATTTATTCTGGCTCATGTGTTTTAATATACAGTACTGAGCAAAAGTTTTAGGCAGGTGTGAAAAAATGCTGTAAAGTAAGAATGCTTTCAAAAATAGACATGTTAATAGATTATATTTATCAATTAACTAAATGCAAAGTGAGTGAACGGAAGAAAAATCTAAATCAAATCCATATTTGGTGTGACCACCCTTTGCCTTCAAAACAGCATCAATTCTTAACTGAAACAGAAACATCTGTGTAGGAGGAATAAAACTGGGTGAGGAACAGCCAAACTCAGCTAACAAGGTGAGGTTGCTGAAGGCAGTTTACTGTCAAAAGTCATACACCATGGCAAGACTGAGCACAGCAACAAGACACAAGGTAGTTATACTGCATCAGCAAGGTCTCTCCCAGGCAGAAATTTCAAGGCAGACAGGGGTTTCCAGATGTGCTGTCCAAGCTCTTTTGAAGAAGCACAAAGAAGCGGGCAACGTTGAGGACCGTGAGCGCAGTGGTCGACCAAGGAAACTTACTGCAGCAGATGAAAGACACATCATGCTTACTTCCCTTCGCAATCGGAAGATGTCCAGCAGTGCCATCAGCTCAGAATTGGCAGAAAACAGTGGGACCCTGGTACACCCATCTACTGTCCGGAGAAGTCTGGTCAGAAGTGGCCTTCATGGAAGACTTGCGGCCAAAAAGCCATACCTCCGACGTGGAAACAAGGCCAAGCGACTCGACTATGCACGAAAACACAGGAACTGGGGTGCAGAAAAATGGCAGCAGGTGCTCTGGACTGATGTCAAAATTTGAAATATTTGGCTGTAGCAGAAGGCAGTTTGTTCGCCGAAGGGCTGAGAGCGGTACATGAATGAGTGTCTGCAGGCAACAGTGAAGCATGGTGGAGGTTCCTTGCAAGTTTGGGGCTGCATTTCTGCAAATGGAGTTGGGGATTTGGTCAGAATTAATGGTCTCCTCAATGCTGAGAAGTACAGGCAGATACTTATCCATCAAGCAATACCATCAGGGAGGCATCTGATTGGCCCCAAATTTATTCTGCAGCATGACAACGACCCCAAACATACAGCGAAAGTCATTAAGAACTATCTTCAGCTTAAAGAAGAACAAGGAGTCCTGGAAGTGATGGTATGGCCCCACAGAGCCCTGATCTCAACATCATCGAGTCTGTCTGGGATTACATGAAGAGAGAGAAGCAACTGAGGCTGCCTAAATCCACAGAAGAACTGTGGTTAGTTCTCCAAGATGTTTGGGCCAACCTACCTGCCGAGTTCCTTCAAAAACTGTGTGCAAGTGTACCTAGAAGAATTGATGCTTGATGCTGTTTTGAAGGCAAAGGGTGGTCACACCAAATATGGATTTGATTTAGATTTTTCTTCTGTTCACTCACTTTGCATTTAGTTAATTGATAAATATAATCTATTAACATGTCTATTTTTGAAAGCATTCTTACTTTACAGCATTTTTTCACACCTGCCTAAAACTTTTGCACAGTACTGTATATGTTTTTACAACATTTATAAATATCAAGAAACGATATCAAGCATATACTATTTCATGAACTAAATGCATCTGGTAGTTTTTTTTGCCCTTATTACTGAGAATAATGGAATAAATAACTATTTTATTTATAAATATTTATTTTGAGAAAATAAATCGAGTAGTGTCCATTATTGCTTATAAATACCCTGAAAATAAATGTGTATTATGTCACTGCAATCACTCAGGTGAAAGAATGTCTTGTAATTTTCCCAAACATCAATATTGTGTTGAAAAAAAATGAAAAGTTTGCATGGTTTCTGAAGTACTTTAAATGTTCCCCAGAGTATTCTGAAAAAAAGGACACAATTTCCATTGTGTCCTTACATTAAAAAATATATATTTGTGTGAATTTCTATAGGAATAGAGTCAACTACAGCCAAATAACACCTGGTCCTGGGGGAGCATGCCACTGAAATGCTTGATCCTGGAAATATTAATAGTCTGGTTCAGTAGGAACTGTAATACTTTCCTTGCTACTGAAAATCTGTGCACTTTAGTTTAGTCTTGTACTGTGCTGTTTACGGGGTTTATAACATTTTTAGGATATTCATTGATAGAGGCTGTATATTGGATCATTTTTATAGTCCATGGTTTTATTGTTAACTGCATTTAGCCTAATATACTGTAGTACCAGATACTGTTGTTAAATTACCGGTAAATGTTTTTTTATAAGTTTTGTTTCTTTCAAAACTGCACCTGTGAGACATATATAACTAACGAAAATACACAGCGTGTAAGATTTATGGAATTATTTACCAGTCAATAATTTCCAAATGTATCAGCTTACAACATTTACCTAAAGGTTGTTTGCTAAAAAAAAAAATACTACAGAGGTTTACAAAATCTGTAAAACATTAAATAGAATGCAATCTTTTTTCTGCCACCACAAAGGATGGGTTATCGTGTGGTTTCTCTTGGCCTAAGCTTGTCTCAGGTGTAGATAAATATTACTTCATGTCATAATATTTACCTCGTGCCTCATCATACACAATTATAAAACACAGTGTTGTCTTTTATCCAAGTGGCAAAATAAGTGTAAATAAATGTTCAATAAACGTTTTTTTTTTTTCCTGAATAGAATACAGAGATTAATTACTTTCAGTACAGTAGTATTACAAATGGAACTTAGTAATTAACACAAAAATCATTAGTTAAGTAAAAATATATATTTTTAATTGTATTATTCAATTTCTATTTTGTTTATTTGTGTTGTACCTGGCTTGTGTTAAATCACAAAAAATAAACTACATTCACTTATTTGTATTACAATGTTTTTTTCATTTTGTAAAAAAAAAAGACATTTCAACAGCCTTATCAGTTTCATGTGAATGGCCACTGGAATGCTGGGATTTCGGTCAAATTCTTTCCCACAAGAGGTTTTAATTTGTTCATCATCCCCTTCTGGTATCTGGTTACTGGACATGATATGCTGAATTACGTTCAGTATCAGTTTTACAGATAGCCAGCATTAGATGTTAAAATGGATACATTTCAGGATATACAGTGCTGTTGTTTTTAGCCATATTGTCTTTGGGTTGTCATGGCACAAAATGAATGTCTTCTGGAGATGAGTGGCCTGACTGGTATTCTCTTAGAAGTAAAATCAAGAATCTTTGAGGTAAATTGGAACAGAATGAGCTGTTTCAAATTGTTTAGTTATGAAAGTCTGCAATTTATAAAGGGTGTTACTGCATTTTCCCCTCTTCTAATCAATGTTTAAATAGGTTTTGAACAATTACACACTAGCATGTGTATACCAATGTGTCGTTGTGTACTTGCTGTGCAGTTATAATGTCTTCAATTTTGTTTAGACGTCAAAAAATGATAACCACTATTCTCAAAATTACTATTATGTTTTCAACAGCCCTGGTTGCAAGGTACCATCAACAATGCCTAATAAGCATGGTTACTGTTGATAATATGTTAAATAATAATACAAAAAAGAAATAATAACCTGTATGACAAATTGTGTGTGTGTGTGTGTGTGTGTGTGTGTGTGTGTGCATACTTTTGTGTTGTATTATGTGCTCATCTGTCATATATAACCATCATTGTATTTTACTGCAACTGGTACAACAAGAAGTATGATTTGGAGTGGTTATCTCCCTATATTATTTAAATAATCCCACAGCCTGCAGACAATTCAAAAGGCATTTAGCCTTCTAACTTTGGTCAGCATTCTGAATTTCAACCTTCAATACATGCTACCATATTTTTGGTGAAAAAAACACCACCCTGCATAATACACAAGCCTCATGTGCATGCCCCAGCTGCCTTGGCTTAAATCTATTGTATAATGCACACCTCTTGTATAACTTGATTCTCAGGTAGACTATACTACCTAATCAAAATCATCATAGTATACTAAATAGAATAGTCTTACCTGAGTACAAAGCTGTGCATTATAGTCAGAACATTATGGTACTTGTATGAAAATAACAAGGTTCTATCGCATAAGAATGTGGCATTATGTCATTTATCTTGCGTTCTCTGTTTGGAGTTTGTTGTTTAAATCAGCAAATAGATGAGTGCTATAGTACTTGTCCTGCCAGGACACATCTGAAAATGGATTGATGGATTAAACTTTTGTCTGCCAATTAATTATCCCACCCATAACTTCAAACACTCAATCATAAATTCTAATGGACTGATGGTTTACCTCAATTAGCCATAGTAACATCTGCTAGTGTAACAAGCAATATTGAGCCGTTACAGATGAAACTTGCTTGTGGTTTGCGTGGTCGACGGTTCGACCAGACACCACTTTCCTGGAGTAGTTTGGTGCATCCAAATGCTAAAGACCAAAGTCAATTAAATACATTTGCCAATAGCGTCAGTTCACTTGTGTGTGGACCAACTTGTTTTCTTAGATAAAATAAATTGTAGACCAATGTGTTCAATCTCCTACAAGGAGAGAGACGACTGTCCCTTTGTAGACGAATCAAGGGAAAGGATGTATACGAATCCACCCTAATCCATACTTTAAAAGCATATATTATTCCACTATGTTATTAGGATCTATTTTGTATGTAATGCATAATATTCTGGAGCCTTATTTATGAAGGCAGTTTTCCCTGAAGAGTGCCACCCAATTTGTCCAATTCGATATCCAACTGTTTTGTATCTGCAAAAAAGAGAGGTTTTTTTTTTTGTTAAGTTTACAAAAATTAAAGCTACCAATCCTCATTATGGAGTAAAAGATCCTGTCTTCGGATAAATCAGTGCTGCCTTTAATCTACGGTACATGAAATATGAATGACCAAATAAGTCCTGGAATGTATACAACCTTCCAAAAGGCATTGGGACAGAATTGTCGCCACCTTGGTTGATCCCTAAAATAATCGTACTTGATGCCTTGGCTAACTACTGTAACTGGTATCTGGTACTGTGACTATATCCAGATCATTCTGGGCAAGAAAGTTACTCTTTTGCTCTCCTGATAGACCCCTTTCTCTATAAGTAAAAAAATATGTGTTAAGCCATTTTTTATGTTTATCTAAGAGGGGAAGCATTTCCAAAAAACTAAGGATGTACTGAAACTCCATGTTTTTTGCAATGAAAATTGAACATGGATTGTGTGTCATGCAATTATCCCAAGCATGGCCTGGCGGTGGTTTACCATGGTTAATTTGGGATGAACATGGTAATAGTTCATGGTTCAACAAGGTGTACAGCTATGGCCAAAAGTTTTGCATCACCAAGAATTTTAGAATTGAGACATAATATATATATATATATATATATATATATATATATATATATATATATATATATATATATATATATATATATATATATATATATATATATATATATATATATATATATATATATATATATATATATATATATATAAACTAAAAACATAAAGTGCACCACAATGCTTGTTATTAGAGGTGCAAACCAATATAAGGCAATGTATATATTAAACAAAGTCTCAGTAAAGATCCAAATGTTGGCTTGTAGCTTGATGGTAGACCTTGTAGAGACATCTTGGTTGCACACTCATCATATAATGTACACCACACAACGCTGTTTCTACACTCATGTGTCTTTGACCTGACAAAAAAATATATATATATATATATATATATATATATATATATATATATATATATATATATATATATATATTTAATTTAGATCTTTTATTTAACAGCATGTAATCAAAGAAACTACAAAATGATATCGCAAAAGTCTATCAGAAGCCATAATAGTACAGCATTTCATGTTAGATTTCAATTTGTGTTTTTCGTAAAGTATATGGAAAACTGCAAAGCGGTATGTAATTCAATATGTTAACGTAACATTATTAATCAGGTTTCATTTGACTTTAACTAAACAAAAATGAGCTGATTCTATAGGGTCATGAAAAACTTTTGGCCATAGCTGTATATTATTTGAACATGATACAAATATATGGGTTGTAGAATCTTTTTTGCCATCTTCTAGTGTCCCAACCTGCAAGGGTTATGTCACAATTCCTAACGCTTCTCCACACTGAACACTGTAAGAATGAAAGCCAGAGTTATCCTTCAGTTCCCAGTGACCTACACAACAAGAAAATATACAGTAGTTTTATACAAAAAAAAACAACCCTGTCCAGCTGCATTACATTACATTCATATATTATTATAACAATTCACAGGTTCTTCATTGACACAATATTTTTCCAAAGATTTATAGTTTAGCACTTGTATTATTTGCACGTACTGGGTGTGCAAGAACATGTTGTGCATAGTTACAGGTTGCTAAATATATGTAAGTCAAACAAGCCATGTGACTTGTGAAAAAAAAAAAAACATCACTTAATTGCTGTTTTTGGTACACTGAGAATATGTGTGCTAAGGTGATAGAAAGCCACTGCATTCATTCCCCAGAAAGACTAGTTTCATATTTTATTGGCTTTATATTAATTATAGTGTGGAATTTATTGAGTTTACTGAAGTGCTTCGCTGGAGAGTGTCCAAATACTAACAGGCTAAGACAATTAAGCACAGAAGGGCAGCTTTATTTAAAAGCATGCAGTAAGTACTTTACTGTCCTGGTATACAGTAATTGGGGATGCTGTAAAATAAACCAAAAACAGTAGCAATTAAATGGGCCTGATTTTAAATCCACTTGTAATCAAAGTTTATCTAGTATGATACTACCTAAACATCTAGGTAGTATCCCATGTGGTTGTTTTTTTACATACAGCATACAAGAAGGGTGTAACCACATATTGAAAATGTTAATTATGTTGGTGTTATCACTATAAAAAAAAAATAATAAAAAAATTTGGGGACAAAGTGATCCACTTTATATTTATATAGCATGATTGAGGCTAAAGTATAACAAACAAAAAGAACTACAGGCCATAATATACTGTATAATTTTAATGTAATGCTCAAAATCATTTCAGCCAATCAGAGCACTGATAGCCTTTTTTTATGCAGCAAATGCCTGATTTAACTCAACCAGAGTTCATACCATTAGCCATGCAGTTATACTGCTAAACATGTAATTATACCCAATGTAGTGACAATGTGTTTATTTCCTGGTCACACTACATCAAGCGATAATCAAGGCAGGATGGATTAAGATTAATTGCCCCTACCTTCTTAACCCCACTTAGGCTATATCATGTTGGGTTACATGAGGACTAGATATATCATTGCACATTTCATTGCACAAAGTACCTTGCTCAAGGGTACAAAAGCAGTGTCCCCCACCTGGGATTGAACCCACGACCCTCCGGTCAAGAGTCCAGAGCCCTAACCACTACTCCACACTGCTGCCCGTCATACTTCATTCATCATACTTACGTGTTCATACTGGACTTTACTCGTATAAGCAAATAGTTTTAATATAAGTTAACTACTCTTAGTGAAATCCGCTCTTGCATGTAATTATTTACTGTAAGTTGCCCTGGATAAGGGCGTCTGCTAATAAATAAATAAATAAATAAATAAATAAATAAAAATAATAATAATAATAATAATAATAATAATAATAATAATAATAATAATAATAATATTACAATCTGGTAATTAAATACCTGTGTATTCAGTGAATATAACTATTAAATACTGAATTCGACAGTTTATTGGCCTGCTAGTCAAAGGCAGATGTCCAACTATGCCACCCATACAGATTGTTAGAAAATTTACATTTCATAACATAAATGAATATTGTGATTTGCTAGGGCTAGAATGAACAGTCTGAAACTACTGCTATTGCAACTGTTAACTAATGCTCATAGATTGAATCCATTGAGTCATATGAATTGTAAAAACAGACTGTTGTTGAAAAGAATTTCCATTGAGGATAATCTGTAACTCCCAAGGGATCATTGGCATGCGAGTTTAAAATGGCCACAAGCATTATTACCAATGTTCAGACAATGTTCCAGTTCTGTGCTGCACTGCTGACTATCCTCTTTAGATATAAAAGCATTCATTTTAGGATAAAGCTAAACTGGAACAAAACATTATATAAATGCCATCTATAGTTTCAACAAGCCTAAAAGAAGGGCAGGGATTTTAGATTTGAAAGGATCTATTGTTTTATAATGACATACATATAACGAAGAGTATAGAGTTTCTAAGTACATGTGTCATATGTATACAGTCTTTTCTTATAAAATGGCTTGTGCAGAGCATAGGAAACTAGCCATCAGATTCCAAGACAACAGGACAAACATACAACGACTACTACGACTTCTACTAATATTTTCTTTTTCAACAACCGTCAAACGTATATCTGTGTTTGTATGTTTCATCTGTATGATGGGCCAAGTCAATAGGTTAATAAGTTAAAACTATTGTTTTCTTCTAAAAATAAAACAAAATGTTGATGCCCAAAAAGCTTCAATCCTTGTTTATTACTATTTCATCATGGATATTTGGAATGTTTAACAAAGACACCAGTTATCATATCTTCGGGGCAGTATCTAAACAAGCCTGAGCAAGGTGGCATTTTTGTATTGAAGCCAGTATAAATTAACACAATATTTTATTTTTATTTTATTCTTATAAGTACTATTTTCAAGGGGAAAAAATCACCTGCGTGCATCACTAGTGCATTTCCCTTGTTCATTTTTACACTGAGGCCATTACAGAATTATCACTGGATCAGGCTTGCTCAATAACTGGCCCGATAGGTAAATATGCTAGTGACTTTATTGGTAATGCCAATTATCTAGAGTGCAGACACAACAATAAATTATGAAACGCATATAAGGGCCTAGTAAGCTTATGTATTATGTACATTCAGAAGGTATACAATATTCTTTAGGAAATGCACAAGTATCTAGCTATTTCTGTAGCTGTTTTACAAAAGAAAAAATGGTGCAAACATAGCATGGTGGTTAATACTTTGTGAATATGGCCCAACTTGGTGCTCAACATATTAATATGTGTATCACTGAATTGGCTATTAGATGAAAATGGGTGACATAATGAATATCATAAATGAGTTACTGCATGAGTATTTTATTTTAATTTTTAAAAAATCTCTAAAGCACTGCAACACATATGTGTTTATATATATATATATATATATATATATATATATATATATATATATATATATATATATATATAGATATATATGCAAAAGGCTTGGACACATTCAGGAGTTACAATAGATATCGATGTTATGAGCATAAACAATTTAGTGAAAGCCTCCACTAGTGTTTTCCACTATAATAACAACTTTGACTGTTATTAATACAGCTTAGTTTGGGTGAGAAGAAACCAAGCTTGTCATTTAACAATCTTAAATGACAATGATAACTCAAAGTATACTATACATGAGCAGCTAATATGTGTTGTAGTAGCTAATCCATCACATTTACCCAGTGGTTCTCAACAGGGGAGGGGGAGGGGAGGGGAGGTGAGGGGAGGAGGAGGGGAGGTGAGGGAGGGAGGTGAGGGAGGGAGGGAGGGAGGGGGGTGCGGAAGTAAAATGTTTTTTTAATTTAAAATATATACGTGACATGATGTTCTGTAGATGGTGCAGGTTGATTTTATGGTAGTATAATATAAACCCCCTCCCAAAATGTGCAAAATGTCTAAGACTTTTGCACAGCAGTGTGTGTGTGTGTGTGTATATATATATATATATATATATATATATATATATATATATATATATATATTTATATCTTGTTTGGTTCTTTCTGTTTTTTTTCAAAGCCTGATTTAAATGTTTATCAGTTGTGGAAAGTGGAACAGCGCTGCAGATCCGCAAGGGAGAATTTCTCATTGCCTATGCATGGAAGCGTTGTAGGAAGATTAAAATAACATTGAGTATATTCTGTAAATGAAGGAGAGAACTAAGAGAAGCCTCCAGAGTCCATTATACATTTTAATAATACATCAAGGTAATGTAACTGAATAACCGATCTCTGAGGGAAGAAACACGACATTTGGCTAATATTACAATATAAATTATGAAAACAAAAAGAGCTTTTAGTTAATCTTGTCTTTCTACTTTTATTCTTTAGGCCTTTTTTTTCTATTTTCACAGAATCCGGAACACCATGTAAACAAATATAAGTGGGGGAAAAAACAGTTTGGCATCTCAGTAGATTAATTAATGCGCCTCAGACTTGGCATCAGTAGGTGAAAATTATGTGCATAAATAATATCACTAATTAAAAAGATGCAGATTAACATGCAAATAATGTTAATGAGGATCTGCAATTCCAGAGTGTATTCGCATAACATCAACAATTTAATGTGTTGGAAGGCTTGTGTTTGCATTACATTAATAAAATTCAAAGACCTTGCATAAAATATTCTGTCGGAGTCTCTGTTTTCACTTGTGAGTTGTAAATTCTGTGGGCAGTAACAGACACTCTGTTGGCAGATGCAAAAGTTATTATCTCAAAAGCTTGCTAAAGTGGTGCCATGTGCCAGTGTGACCAGCTGTTGGGAACTGGGCAGCCAGCAAAGCACTAAGACAATTAACTGTATTAGTTGGGCAGCTTCAATATTTATTTGCACTGATTCTTTTTAGGTGGCTGACTTGAATAGAAAGAGAAATGATTAGAAGGAATCACAAGTTTTCCAAGTTCAGTACCTATAAACATTGATGTACTGTTAAAGGCAGCCTAGTGTATGATATCGATACATTGATTCTATTTAAAAAAATATATAAATATATATTTTTAATGGTACTACACTGATTTGAACATCATTATCTTCTTAACATATTCCTTCTGTAAAAAAAGTATTTGTCAGCTTCAAACAAACGTTACCAAAGCCTGAAATGAGTTCAATTAGATGGTATTCATCTCCAGTCTTATCCCAATTAAACAGATAGATAAATAAATCAATAAATACATGACAGCTCATGAGTTGGCTAGCCATGAGTAAAATATTCTTGTCTTTTCTCATACGTGGGATGAATACGATGTATACATATTTATTCTACAAAACTGTACAAGCACAGCCTAAAAAACTTTAAACTGCAACAACCTTACTTTTGAGCAAAAATGGAAGCATGAATGTGTTTTAGTTTTCGAATGACTGATAAATTCTTGCATGGCACATATTGTGTATTCTTCTGAGTAAAATGAAGACTGCTTATAAAGACCACAAAAAGGACTGTCCGATACTGCTCTTAATGGACAAGAATTCATGATGTCAAATAAGCAACATGGAGATTCATCCGAGTGGTCACTAAAGGTGGTCCTATTATTAATGTGGGCATGCCGGCTTGATTGTAGACGGATACATATCAATTGGTATGTTAAGAGGTACCATGCTTATTTGTCGGGATGCTTTGGTACCTGTATTGATTACCATTTAGTCTGACCGGGATAATAGTCTCATTACCCATAATAGTCTATCAGTTTGGGGGTGCAGGAATGAGCTGTAGCCTAATTTGAGGAATCTTTAACCTAAGCTCATCATACTGTTAAAATTGTACTGTGCAGAAGGTGTTTTTTTGTTATGAATCGCTGTAACATTGCTATGTAATAAGACTCTATACTGGTTGGAGTGGTTTGATCAATTTGTATGTTGGCTTTGTTGCGTTTCTAGTTGGCTGTGTTGCATATGTTCTGCTATTTATTTTGCAGTCTAAAAAGGGAAACCAAATGTTGCAGATAATTACTTTAACAACATTGCTTAACAGGGTAAAACCATTCATTGAAATACAAATGGATAAAGTAAATTTGCTAAAAATACAAATCCAGTTTGAATCACCTTGTTTTATTTAGATCTGCCTCTGTTGACCAAAATATGGTACTGTTTAAAATAAAATTAAGTTATGAAAATAAATTATAAAAAATAAAAATAAAAATCTAGTCACTCTTACAGGGTTATGTATAAGAAATAGATAGGTTCCATTAACACAGTCCTGGTGTTGCAGAGTGATAGTGGCCTAATCTATTTCTACAGGGTGACTTATTAAAATACAAATAATTTTGTTTTGTTGTATAGCCATACTCATGGAGGCCACAATCAAACAGACCAACTAAGTGATCTAATAGTAATTTTTTTCTTTAAGATTTGAAGTTAAAAAAGTCTGTTAAAATGTTCAGACACGGTATTGCAACTGATAGCTTCTTGGGACATACGGTTTGTATTATGCTTGGCTTCAAGTGTGCAACAGTGTGAGATTCAGCAAAGGAAAAAAAATAAAACAATGACCTCTTCAGCTGGGCACTAGAGCAGCTGGTCAATAACTTAAACAAGGCCTTGCATACGCTTTCTTGGGACTACAGGGACTCCACAGACAACGTAAGAATATGACAAGGAGATGATGGATTAGGGTCATAAGTCTCGGTTCAGCCATACAAACAAAACATCATGATCGTGTGTTACGACAATACATTTAATAGACAGAAATTAACAGATGTTGATTGCATTCCGGCACTGCCTGCATACCAAAAAACACAGAGGAAGATGGGTAATTGTAAAGAGGCTTTATCATGAGAGACTTGTAAAATACCCGTGACATTAACAAAACAGGGTCTGCTCCCCTTGTGTTTTATCACTTGGATCTATTTGCTTCTGCACAGTATGCCAAATGTACCCACAGCAGAGTAACACAATCATTTACATTTCAGGTTAAAACAGTGAGTAATCATTGTCTTGATCTCATGGCAATATTTCAAAGTTGTCAGGAATAAGTCTTTCAAATTATTTAATATAATCGTTCCTCTTTTTTTAATGTTTCTATATAGCTAGGGGTGAAATGCACAATTTATCAAGGTTATATCCGCTTGAGTTACATTTATTCTCTCTGTGAATGCAAAGCCATGCTTGCCTCTATGAAGATACGCTGTGAGATTTAACTACTGTACTACAAAGCATGTGTTAAAATAAAGGTCGCAAGCTAATTGCATGCATGTCTTGTTAGCCAACAAAATATACTGATGTGAATAGAATTACTGATAGTGGTGGTGTGTTGTAATGAAATAAGAAATAATCCTGGTGTCATATTCTTTTTCCTTACTTACTGATTAAGGACATTTCTGCTAGAATCAACAATAAAATGCAAAAGTCAAAGAGCAGAACAACACAGTCAAAGCCAACATTAAACTCTTCACCCTTGACTGAAAATAAATGATTATATAAAAATATATGAACTGTGGTTACCATAAGAAGTGGCCAATTTATAGACTAATTAAATGCATATTTACTGTATAGTGTTATATTACATTTAAAAACAAAACACCTGGGGGCTCCCGAGTGGCACATTCCGGTAAAGGCACTCCGCATGGAGTGCAGGATGCACCCTATAGCCTGGAGGTCACTGGTTCGAGTCCAGGCTATTCCACTGCCGACCGTGGACGGGAATTCCCAGGGGGCGATGCACAACTGGCAGAGCGCCGCCCGGGGGGGGCGGGGGGCGGGGGGCGGAGGGCCGACTTAGGTTGGCCAGGATGTCCTCGGCTCATCGCGCACCAGTGACCACTGTAGACTGGCTGACGGCACACATTTTGGATGACGCGTGTGTCCGTCTTCGTCCCACCCATGTCAGCGGTGAGCCGGGTTGAAATAAACAATATTGGGCTTACCAAATTGGGGAGAATATTAGAAAAATAATTGCCTATTCCAAATAAAAAAAATAAATAAACGAAACACCTATAACAGCTTGCCTTTACTTGAAGTGTAAATAATACATATATTTGCATTTTAAATTAAGATTATAATTAACAAGAATCCACAAGATAAACTCTAGAAGGATTTAAGATTTTAAGGCATGGCATACATTTATCTCTAGGAGCATTTAGCTACTTATGTAGTGTTTCAATCACAGTTAATAACAAAAATAACAAAACAAAACACAAGAAAGTTTTGTATTTTTGGAGTGGTATAGCCAAAAGGGTTTATTATTATTATTATTATTATTATTATTATTATTATTATTATTATTATTATTATTATTATTATTATTATTATTATTATTAGTAGTAGTAGTAGTAGTAGTCATAGTAGTCGTAGTAGTTTTTAATTTATTCATTTTTTTGTTGAAAATGATTATTATTTTCCTCAAACACATTTAAGAGGTTGGTGGAACAGCTTCCTGGGTCCTCTGCACAGAAACCCTGTTGTGGGTCTTGGCCAAGTGATCAGTGAACTCCTGGTAGGGAGACTTGGCGATGACCGTCTCCTTCCAGAGATCAGGTCTTGGAGATGGCATCAAAGGTGGCCTTGGCAAAGTTGCCCAGTGTGGCTGTGCATCCCCTGGCTGAAGTGTAGCAATCATCAATTCTAGCTACCATGAGCAGTTTCTTTGGGACGGGGGCAGATACCACGTGGAGCAGGGATCAGACGCACCAGAACTGAACCGCAGCAACCAGTCGCCATGCAAAGTACGGTGTGGAGTTTGCCAATCTTGTTACCCCAGTACCCTCTCCTTACAGGGACGATGGATAGTTTAGCCAGGATGATGGCTCCTCGGATTGCAGTAGCAACTTCCTTCAAGCACTTGACACCCAGACCAACATGGCCATTATAGTCCCAATCTCAACAAAGGCCTTGAATCTGGTCGCTGATTGGCCCTGGTTTGTTTGTAGTTGTTGTTGTCGTAGTAGTCATAGTAATCAACTGCAGACAAAAAAATCAAATCAATATCTATTCCAAGGTTCTAGGTTTACCTGGAGTAAAATGTTGGACCTGTTTCATTTCTGTCAGAGGAACTAAAAACAAATTATATTATCAAAATGATTAAAATGTGGAATTTAGACACACACACACACACACACAAAATGTTTCCACATAATGGGCAATACACATTTCAGTAATATGTTAACAGGGAGAGCACTTGATAAATGGGGTAAAAGCCAACAGGACCAGACATTGGGCCCAATGGTCTTTGTCTGTTCCAGAACTTCCAGTCTTATTTTATGTATAAAGCAGGACTGACATTATTTGAACCCTTATTTGTCAGCCCCAGTTAAGATATGACAAGAATATGTGACTCGCACAGCACAGGGTACTCCTGTGAGTTTCGGATTGACATTGACCTCAGAGCCCCAACACTATATGCCAGGATCTTTGTAGATGGGGCATGTCAGCACATCCCTTGGTAGATTTAAAATCTGCAACCTTCCAGCCCACAAGACAACATACTACCTAATGACCCACCAGCAACTTTACCTTAATGAGAAACTATAACAGCAGAACCATACATTGAGCAGTGTTCATAAAACATAAGTACGCCAGAAAATGTACTGAATTCCATTTGTGAAGTGCCTAAATGTGGGTGTACATACGTAGTGACCATAATTTTTTTCAAGTTTAATATGTTTCAAGTTTAATATTGTGTCCATGGTTATGACTCGTGCATTATGCTTTGATATTTATTCTACTGCATTTCTATTTCTCTCTTTGTCAATTTACAATGCAGCAGAACTCCAACCAGCAGGAATAGTGTTAAAAAGCTGGAGAAAAAAAAAATATTATGTGCGTACATATGCTTTTTTTAAATTTTTTTAAATAGAATTGCATTTGCTGTGGAAAAACACAAGTGTAATAAGTGATTTCCTGTAGCACAAAATGATGACCACTTAAATCTGAATCCCAAACAAATGAATTAAAACCTTCCGTTCAGCTTTAACTAACACAGAATTAATAACACTCAAAACGCACAAATTATTAAAAATCCAGAGACATTAGAAATTAAGTTGCAATTATCATAAAATCCATCATTGTAATTCATATAGCGGTGCAGTGTTTGGATAGGTAATGATTTTATAATATGGCAATTTGCATAAGTAGCCCTGAGATGGGTTATCATTTTCGATCCCGCACAATTACAATTCCAACTCCATACATCAGAGCTCACAGCTATGTAAAACTACTGCACTAATTAATAAGCCATTTACAGACTGCAGCTAGTTACAGTGGTCCTGCAGCTGACCTTACGGAAGATGAGCCGTCTCAGAAGTGCCTGTGTGTAACTACAAACATAATGATGTGCCAGGAGGGAATCATTAAAAATAATTTACACAAGCCTTCATTTACAAGATCTTTTGATAGCACGCTTCCCCGGTGTTTAGATCCACAGTGCAGCCCCTACCATTTGGAAAACGCCAACCGGGAGTGTGAACGGGGATACCTAAGTGGTTAATTAAGAGCTGTTCGGGCGCCGCAAGAGCCTCCTGAAAAATCCCTCTGATGTCTGCTGTGTCAAGTGTCTCTCTTAGGCAAAGCCACATGAGGTAGCTGCCATCGCAGGCTAATTACCGAGAACTGGGACCAGCTGAGAATGGCCCCTAACCGAGCCCTTGCTGTGCACACCCAAGCTAATGTTTGGGCAATCAAATCTTTTGTGTTGCCATACATTGTTAACTAGGGGGTTGTGGTGGGGATGTCGCAAAACCACAAATGATATTTTATTAAGGGTAAAGCAAAAAATATTGTATCAACCTTTTTTCTGAGAAAAAGGGTTTGACTGCAGTGTTCATTCATTAGCATCCTCTGAAGAGACCCATATAATTTAATAGTAGTGATAGGTAATATACTTCATGCACAAGTCAATTGTAATCAAATAAATACATCTTTCAGCACTAAAGAGAAAAAAAAAACCCTTACTACCATTTAGCTAATGTTTCAGTCTGTTAAGAGTGTTATTTCTACATTTTTTTGTTTAATCCCAAAACAACTCTGTGAAAAGATGTATATGCAGTCTTAATATTTTCTTTGCTTTTAATTTATTGAACTTCCTGCTGTTTTGTTGGCATTTTGACTAAATTAGGTAATTGTCCAATGGCTAAGATTTTTTAAATCCAAAGATAGTGTTGGATGACCACACTGATATTGAGGATGACACACTGGACTGAAGTGAAGAGCTGGCACTCTTTCTTACTACGACTATTCAGCTGTGCAAAAGAAGATTCTAAGCAAAACAAACAATGGGTTTTTAAACCAGTTCTGCTCACAACAAAACAGTTCAGAAGCTCTTGAACAGCAGCAGTGACGACAGGTGGCTGGCAGTGTAAGTTACCTTAACAATATAGTTGCATGCATGACCTGTGATGAAATAGCTCAACAAACCAACAACTCACTGTGTTAATATTTACATATTGCACCATTTCTGTTTTACCTGGACATATTAGTTGCAAAACACTAAGCTACTTCATCTGTCCAACAAGGCTAAAAAGGCATTAAGCTGGAGTGCAGTTACATTGACAGACTATCTGACAAGACTCCTATTAAATGTGACCTTTTAGACCCATTTGAGAATATGGACAGCTAGGTCACTGTACAGTAGTGCATGCTTAAAAAGGGTGCTGCAGGTCACATAGGCATACACTTTAAATACGCTGCTGAAAATGTTATGTGTGACAAAATGTTACACACAAATTCTTTGTGAAATTAATGAATACAAATGATACGCTGACAGACTAGCAATTTGTTCTTTTCCTTGATCCTGTTTGTTGTTTTTTTTGTGCATTATTTTCTATTCCACACCTAACCTAAGCAAAAGCAATAATAATTGTTTGGAATCTTTTAGGTAAAAGCAAAAAAAACAAAGCAATGCTAATGCATCTGGGTTTTTCTGCATGGTTCATCCAAATGATTTGAACATGCTAATTATGAATCTTTGTTTCGATTAAACAAAATGTTACGTATCTCCAGACTTGCTTGTTTTGAAGAATACTGGGAAGTAAAAAAATGAAATAGTTTTTTTTTATTAAAGATTCACGGGACATGATCGAGGGCTGCATAGAGGAAGAGACCTCAGGAATTGATAATAGAAGATATGTGCTTATAACTTAGAGAAGAGTAAGGAGATTCCACTTGGCTTGTGGAGAGCTGCCCTCGCGGAGGTGAGACCGAACCATTTGGTCTCCAAGGCTGGGAAGCAACCAATACTTCCCCCAAGGGGGGACAGTGATAGTTAAATTTGGCCAGGGTTTCCCCTTGACTGGAGGAGAATGGATGAATCCAGCGGTGGCTGGGCTTCTAAGGTTGGGAAGAGCTTCACTTACCCCCAAGGGGGAGACCGTTGCAGAAGAGGGTGCAGTTGCAGAGGTGGAGAGCTGAACAGAAGAGGAAGCGTAGTGGAGGGGAGGATGGTGGAAAACCAAAAGAAAAACCTGAAGACAGAGAGCAAACTCAAGGCTTGGGGTTTAAATAGGGGATTAGCAGATGTTATTAGTTGGAGGAAAGTAGGGGGAGGAGCCCTCGTTCATGCCCCCCAAATAACACTCAAGTTTACAGTTAAATTATTTGGGAACCTAGAATATGGTTGCTTTAATAGTTCCTTTAATATGCAGCTCACCCAAGGCAATCTTAATGAATGCTGTCAGGCAATATGAATAGCTCTGCAGCTGCAGGTATGCCTTCCTTAAGAAATGCATAGAGCAAATTGAATCAAATCATTCATTTTAATAAGGGCTTTAAATGTGAATAAATAAAAAAAGAAAAACACCTCCAGGCAATAAAATGTGCACCTTAACATGAGCAAATACACTATGAAAAACTAGGCAGATTAAAAAAGGGGGTACATCTGAACAATGTAAGCATTTCTTGAGCATTAAAATCATAGCTGTTTCACATTTTGTTGCTTTCATAAAAAACACAGACCACCAGAAAATCATGTGCTTCTTGAATGCAGACAGATTTCAATGCTTGCAATTATGTGAGAGCAGCTTAAATAACAGTATGATATTATGTGTTATTAAGCAATTGTTGTGTGAATATAAACAGCACATCTTCCCACGTCTTATTGAAAGAGATATCCTGAAGTTAAAATTTCAAAAGTAATTTGATAGACCTCTACATATTAGGGTATTTGTCTGAGAGACAAATAAGTGTGTCCTGCAGTACCTCTTTCACAGACACCAACACAGCTAAACAAAAGTAATCAGGCTGCCTTTCAAACTACAAGAGCAAGCATGTTATAAAAAAGGTAATAATCTTAAGTAAGCAGGTGACGCCTGTCTGCCTTTTCTTAAACGTTTGGGTTGTTAAAAACAATAAACAAATCCCCTAATTCTAGTGAAACCTTGTTTAAACACTTAGTGGAGATGTTTACAGTTAGGCAGTACAATGGAACGCATTCTCTAAATGACAGTGCCAGAAACCGACCAAACAAAAAAGTAAAACAGATTAAAACACACAACAAAAAGAAAGTGTCATATGGTGCAGCAGAAGGCACTGTCTGGAGGGCACAGCTGCACTTAGCTCTATGAACAGTGCTATTTATGTCTGGCAAAAAAAAAAGACTTTCCCAGGAAATACTTTTTGTAAAAAACAATAAATAAATACAAATTGTGGCAAAATATACAATTCTACCTGGCTCTAAAAATCAGAAAGCTCTGAAACATATACATTGGATAAAGAATGAATAATAATAATAATATAGCCCCCTGTCGGTAACAATAGTCTTCCCTCGGGTCAAATAATTTTCCACTATAGCCCTCTTCTCCAGTCTATATTTACTATATGTACAGTTGTACTCAAAAGTTTACATCCCCCAAAGGAAATTTATAATTTCTAGAAATTTCTCAAAAACAAAGAATTTTAGGAAAAATTTATTGCAGCAAAAGATTTGCTTTTGTGGATGAGGAAAACAAGAAATAGATTTTTGCAAAACTCCAAAAATGCTAATTTAAAAGTATTCATACCCTGACAAGGAGAATGAAATTAATAGCCTCTTTTAAATGATTAGGATATTTGTCAATGAGCTTTTGGCATGATTCTTTAATGATTTTTGACCGTTTGTCAATGCACAATTGTTCCAGTTCATTCAAATTCCAAGGACTTCTCTTGTGCACAGTCTTCTTCGACTTATATCAAAGATTCTCAATCGGATTTAGATCGGGACTTTGACTAGGCCATTCCAGAACCTTGATTTCATTATTTTTTAATTCTGAAGTAGATTTTGATGTGTGCTTTGGATTGTTGTCGTGTTGGAACGTCCAGCTGCACTTTAAACAAAGTTTTGTACAGGAGGGTTTCAGATTATATCTTTTGGTATGCTATGGAATCCATTTTACCATGTATTGGAACACAATTTCCTGCACCATTAGAGGAAAAACAGCCACATTGAAGGATAAAACCAAATAGCTCGATTTTTGTTTTATCACTGCACAAAACCTTTGACCTGACCTCATATCATGCCGTTTTACAAACTTTAAGCGATTGTCCTTGTGACGTTTTCCATGGCCTGCGACCATTGAGACCTTCATCATGCAATACTCGACCTTCGGTTAAAACCCCAGTCCCACTTGTAGCCAATTCACTTTGAATATATTTGGCAGTCAATCTTGGATTGTTATTAACCTTCCTCACAATTCTTCAGCTTGTTCTTGGTGAAAGAATATTCTTTCTTCCAGACAGAGGTAGCGTTGTGACAGTACCATGAGTCTTGTACTTCTTGATAGTAGAAACAATAGTTGAAATTGGGATACTCAAATGCTTGGAAATCTTCTTGTATCCTTCTCCAGCTTTATGACAATAAATCATTTTCTGCCTAAGGTCTTCAGGTAGCCCTTTTTCTCATTTTGTCTTATTGTTAATGACAACAATCATCCTATGCCTAACCCTTTCATACTCTCTAAGAATGTTCACCTACAAGCCAGCATTTTCTAGACTTTTCTAGAATTGTATTGTGCATTATCATATTGAAATTTCTAGCACCTTTTTAGACACTGCTATCATAGCATCAAAGGGTATTGTAACAGGGAGAGATCTGGACTGGCCGTCTGACGCATGCACGATGCTGCAGGAAGGGGGGCGGCAGTCCCGTGGGATCTGCCTGCCAGTCATGGCGGTGACACAGAGAGGTGGGGAAGAGGGTGTGTGCGCTTTCCCCCTCTCTGAGTGGCTGGGGGGCGGGTTTTAGTGGGATTGCTGATCCTATAAGTTAATACACTGCTGTTTCCTCAGATCTGCCCTTTTAGACCTGAACAACGAGCATGCGGTCTCACTGCTCGGCAAGACCACAGACGGAGAGGAGTACAGAGCCGAAAGAAACTAAAGCGATAGAGAAAGGGGGGAATCCTTGGGCAGACCCCGATATTGTTTTGAATTAGCGGAGGAAACCGCATAGAGTAGGGCGGAGGCCCGGGTCGTACAAGTAGCGGCGACTGGGGAAGATCACGCTGCGAAGTGCAGCACATTTGTTTTGTAGTTTTCATTACTGTGTTTTATTTTCCCTGTTTCTTTTTGCCTTTTTCGTTTTTCATTATTTTGAGCACCTGCGAGTGCACTTGAACTGTACCCAGTACCCTGCCATGGTATTCCCGTAGGTTCTGGATACCATAGTTGGTAGCCAGACCACGGACAACAGCGCCCTCTGCGGGCTAAAACAAATCAGTGCAACTCACTAGAGTAACCAAAAATAAAACCGAGCACCAGTGCGGTGTTTCAAAGATAATTTCTGTCTCCCGTGTCAGTGAATACCCGCACCCTTCCACAGGTATGAATACTTTTGAATTAGCATTTTTGGAGTTTTGCAAATAAATTGCTGAAATAAATAATTGTAGACATCTCTTTCTTGTAACTTTTTCTTCATCCACAAAATCAAAACTTTTGCTACAAAAGATTTTTTCCTACAATTCTTTGTTTTCGAGAAATTTCTAGAAATTATAAATTTCCATTGGGGCATGTAAACTTTTGTCTACAACTGTATATACAGTATGCTCCCTTCAAGCATATCTGCAATGAATGCCTGCCAGCTTCTGTAATTAAGATTATTTTTATACTTCCTGTGACAGGGTAGCCTTGTGGGCCCAGATGTTATTGGCAGGCAAAGAGACTCAGAGGCAAGAAAACTGCAGTTAAAGCGCTTCTGCGCAGTTTAATAAACAAAAGGAAATCAAAAAGTTGAACAAAACAATGCTCACAGAGCAAAAATAAAACAGTTAAACAAAAACAAAACTTTCACACTAAAACAATCACAAAATAACTGGCACAAGGGCCAAAACAAAAGGTTTAAACAAAATACAAAAGTGTAGGCTGGGCATAAGCCTTCACTACAGTTTTTCTTTTTTAAAAAAATAAACAGCACAGACACACAAACCACTTCCACCAAACTTCCACCAAACTCAATTAGCTCCAGCCACATTCTCACATGTATTTTGGCAGGGATAGGAAATTAACCCCATCCCTGCCAACCGCCACCAAATCACCACACAACAATAATATTATTATTTACAGGCAGGGCCCTGCCCTGCCACACTTTCCATATTACTCAAACTTTGTAATTTGCTGGGCAGAGTTCCACCTACCTTGCTTATTCTTCACAGCTGCTCTCATCCCAACGGTGATTGGTTGATCATGCTGTTCCATCAGTTTAGGCAGTTTATTTGAAAGCCTACATTAAAGAGTAGAGATGCTGGTAAGATAATGGAAAAGCAAGACTTGATCAGACCATACAGTTGACAAAATAATAATTCAGTAACAAAATACATAAACCAAGACTGGATAACAAACCTATAAATGTCAATGTATACATTGCAGAGGATGTAATGAACCACAGGTTGATAATAAACTTCATACCATTTATTGTAGGTATTTGTCTCTAAATCCTAAATCATACCTGACGTGTTGTTTCATTGACTATGTAGGTCAGAAATATCAAACATGTATTTTCATTTTAAAACATGACATCTGTATATTACAGTAGGTTAAAGAAAGTTCTTAGTTTACTTGCTTTGCCTTCCAGGAAGTCTTTTAATGATTTTCCTTCCAGGTCATTTCACCATAGCAGTGTCTTCAAAGTCTCTTACTGCAGAGTATGTCCGTCGTTAGGGGAAGCACATGGTTGGTTACCGACAGTAAAGCAGGCCCTGAAATGGTGGGTACAATTTCACTCTCCAGGCGAAATAACTAAGGAAGTGCAAGACAATCTAAGATCAAAGCTTGGAGACCGTTTTCTTTTTCAGATATATATTTTGTTAGCTACAGTAACTTTAAAATGAAAAAAAAACTAATATATCAATATATCATAATATCAGATAAAACCTAATATATCAATATACTATATAGGAGGCTGTGTGGTCCAGTGGTTAAAGTAAAGAGCTTGTAAGCAGGAAGTCCCTGGTTCAAATCCCGGCTCACTCACTGACTCACTGTGTGACCTTGAGCAAGTTACTTAACCTCCTTGTGCTCCATCTTTTGGGTGAGACATTGTTGTAAGTGACTCTGCAGCTGATGCATAGTTCACACACCCTAGTCTCTGTAAGTCACCTTGGATAAAGGTGTCTGCTAAATAAACAAATAATAATAATCACATTTGTAAATCTTACCCTTAATGGAGTGCTTGTTCATTTTTATGTCGGCGAAATAACTAAAAACTTTTCACAAACCTTTAAACACTGCTGCTCATAATTAGGAATTCTCATTAGCTGCCAATAGATGTGAAATACTTGCCCAGTTATAAGAAGGAATTAAAAACAATTGTTTAAATATATATATATATATATATATATATATATATATATATATATATATATATATATATATATATATATATATATTCAAGACTGACACTGCCTGGCCACTTTATTATGACCAGGCAACCTGCTTGAAATTGGCACTGCCCCAAATTAGATATGCAAATTAGGCTGATCATGTGATATGTGATATCTGCATACCTGCTGATCATGTGATATGTGATACTATACTGCTGCTGTTATTCACTTAAGCATTGTTCCAGATCAAGTTCACCAAACAATACTGTATAATGCACCAATCCATAGTTACAGAATTGTGCACAAATGTTTTGAGAAGCTTGACAGATGCATCTTCATCACACTCCTTTGCCTACCTCTCTGCACCTATTGCAAACAATACTCAAGAATGAATTGCCTAACATCCCCTGAGACACCTTCCGGCACCCAACAGAGC
This sequence comes from Acipenser oxyrinchus oxyrinchus, assembly GCA_030684275.1. Taxonomy (NCBI): domain Eukaryota; kingdom Metazoa; phylum Chordata; class Actinopteri; order Acipenseriformes; family Acipenseridae; genus Acipenser; species Acipenser oxyrinchus. The sequence continues at coordinate 23,816,969 of CM060250.1, forward strand.
TTTCGGTACAGGTCCTAATACATTGTTCGTGCAGTGTGTGTATGTATATTGTGCGTATGTATTTTGTGTAAAGCAGGATACTAGGGGCAAAAAGCACCCAGAGCTTGTCCAAACTGCACTAGATGACTCAGCACTCAGTTTAAACCTTGTTTTGCAGGATATCTTTTAGAGCTTTGTACAAGCCTTGGATATTAGCAGATACAGTATATATTCAATTCTTAATGCACTGCCCTTGTAATCAAAGCAGTATAGAAAGTTGTAACGCAGAAGCTGTCAATTTTGGGGGCTTGGAAAAAGGTGTTAACTCTTGTTTAAAAACAGGTGGGGAATTCCTACATTTTAGTGCATTTAAAAACTATTAGTGTTATTATTATTGTTATACACAGTTAACTTTTTGGAAGTTAACAAGGCTTTAAATGTTCAGTTTTGTCATTATCTTTTTCAAACAAATTCTGTTGCACAAGGTTGCCAATAAAGTCAACACCAAAATGATCAACAAGGAGAGAAATTTATAGAGAAAAAAAATCCAAAGAAAAAGCTATTGAAGGAGCAACCAAAAAAAAAAGAACAATCGCCTCCAGATTTCAAGTTTCATCTGAGAAAGAAAGTGAGAAATTTGTCAGAGAGCAAACTAATGCAAGTACACATCATTATTCACTATTATAATATTTTGCTTGTGCATGTTCGCCACATTGAAACATTCATTTACATAACACACACTATTACCATATTATTTTTTCTGTTGCCAAAATGCCACTCTTATCCCTTCAAAGAAGGAAGGAATCAAAATAAACATCCTCCATTTCCTTGCCAAAACACACTAATCGTAGTGCATGAAAATGAAAGAGAATGGAAATATGAGGATCTAGTTTGAAAAAAGTAGTCATGTTGACAGCAGCCTGGCCTGCAAGGGATACATTCCTCTGTCCACTTCAACTCTGACTTGCTTTGGCTGCTATGGCAGGATACTTGTTGTTGACTTTTTAAGTAGGTTTGGATTGGATAATGTGTGTAGCATTCTATTTACAGAGGTTTTCAAACTCTTTAAAATGCCCAGTATCTATATAGATAAACACTGTGTAACTTTCTCAAAGACAAATCTTAAGAGTGATCCGAATAAAAAAAATAGAATCTTTCAAAAGTAGTTATACACAAATTACTGACAAATAGTTATATTGCAAAGTTTGTAAGATTTCTAATACTGTATGCCTCTTGTCATTACTATTTTTTTTCAGATAGCATGCAGCCTATTATGCATGATTTATAGTATTACATGATACTGTTCCATGATTGCAAGTGTGCTTTTGAAACCGCTTGTCTAGATTAACTTTTCTTAAATAAAAAAAATGAAAAAATGTCAGAAATACAAATGATCACAATTACAATTACTTACATAAAATAGATATAAACATAAAAAGATACACTATAAACATGAAGTTTAATGAATGTGAATACTGCATAACTTCCAGGCCTTGCTAGTCTTACATTTTGTGGATATGCTTAAAGCTTTGCGGTCCTATGTCGGATGGTCCAACAGTACAATATTTCCTTTCAAAAAGGCGTCATACACAGGTCCCTAGCTGAGAAAAGCTTTCAATGGCAGAGCCGAGAGAAGCCGAAAAAAAAGGGATCTGAGCAATACGCATAATTCCTTCACCACAGACCTAACACGGACATAAACAAACAAGATAGCTGCTTCTGGATCCAGTGCTCAAAGAAAATTGCAGACATTTGCCAAGCTTTTTGAGATGTTATAGTTATAAAATAATGACTTGGATAGCATTTTTGAGGAGTTTGGTGATAAATGAGTGATGAGGAGATGATTTATCAGTATGCACTACTATGAAGACATATGTGATAAATACAGCAAACAAGGAGTGGGGCAGGGCTGGAGATGCAGTACTGAGTGTCCTTTTGATATGCAGTGCCTTTTAAACCTGTTTTACTGTGAATAAAATTACTTTTAAACAGTAGGTGTAAAATAAACAGCTTGTGTGAAAATAAATTAGACCTGACGTGCCTGACAGGTGCTGAATAATTGGACCGCAAAGAGTTAATGTTCAAGTCCTAAATTGGTCCTACGCTCCCCTAACAGGATAAAAGAGTCAGTAGCTGCTACTTACCAAAGCAACAATATTTTGCACATACTCAGTGACTATCTGGGTGAAGTGTGGCAAGTATCCAACTAAAATGCCACTTAAGAAGCCAAGATGGGTGTTCAAGGAGTTGTGGAAAAAAAAGATGTGAAAACAATAACCACACGTCTTTTCATTTTTATGCCTTAGTCTTTTCTGTTTTATCCACAACTTTTCCTTAATGATCAATCGTAATGATTGCTTTTTTAGGAATAGCATTTAGGATTTTGTTTTTTAAACATCTATTTCTTGCAACAAACATATATTAGCCTATTACTCTTTACATGCCATCATCTTTCAGGTCCAGGAGAGCATGGTGTAATTTAAATCTAAATGCTTTCGTGGCATTAGAATTCATTTTCGAAGGGTCAATTCTGTGATAAAGGGATAGAAGGTGTACTTCATGCTGGAGATTTATGTTTGCCGTTTTGTTTTTAAACATATATTTCTTGCAGCAAGCATATTTTATGTTTCTCTCTTTGTTATTGATGGAAAAATTCACTGGACATGATTGAGGGCTGCGTGGAGGAAGAGACCATCGGAATTGATAATAGAAGATATGTGCTTATGACTTAGAAAAGAGTAAAGAGATTCCCCTTGGCTCTAAGGTTGAGAAGTGAGCTTCACTTACCCCCAAGAGAGAGACCATTGCAGAGGAGGGCACAGTTGCAGAGGCGGAGCAGCCGAATAGAAGAGGAAAGTGTAGTGGGGGAGGATGGTGGAAAACAAAAAACGCAAGGCAGAGAGCAAACTCAAGGCTTGGGGTTTAAATAGGGGATTAGCAGATATTATTGGTAGGAAAGAAGTAGGAGGAGGAGGAGCCCTTGCTTATCCACCCCGAATAACACACACATTTACAATAAATTTCTATCCAGGGTAATGCAACAACAAAAAATAAATAAATTAGAATAGTTTACACTTTACATACAATTACACTGTAATGACACATTAATTACACACATGGATGTGTAATTATAATACAACACCATGTGTTATTACACAATGAAAAACAATGGCAGTGCTGTCTTTTTTTGTAATTACATTGTATTTACATGTGCATTTACAATTGAATTACATGCAATTCCAGCGTTATAACAGTTTAGGTAGACACAGTATTATGAAACATTTACCAAATAAAATAATGCTTTTAATGTTTTAAAACTATACAAAGTTATACTTGGTAATTATACTTGGCAATTAAAAATAGCTTAACTGTCAAAGGAAACTAACCATGAAGATTTGAAAAATGATGGGCATGCATAATTATGGGTTCCCATATGTAACAAGAGGATGTGGTCACAATCCAAAAAGAGCACAAGTGGGAGTTTAACATGATGTGTGCTGTGTGGAAGTAAGAATGAGATTTCAAAGCAGCACAAAGAAAATTGTTGGCCAGCAGAGAAATACGGAAAATAGAATGTATAATTACTATTACTTTGCCTTTAAATATGTTCCTAAGCCAAGAATAATAGTCAAATTTCAGAATATACATGTATAAGGTTATTTTTGGGGACAGTATACTGTAGGTGTATATGTAAAGTATAAACCACGATGGGCCGTGCAGTTCCCATGATAGATACCACGTCTGGGGTGGTGATAAATATCATCGGAACCGCACAGCCCGAAGTGGTTTATACCGCTTATAACATGGCTAGCTGTCATTTGGGGGAAGAGAAATAATTAAAACACATTTTAAATTAAGACAAAACCAGAAACTTTTATTATGTATACATCCGCAGTGTAATATAGTCCCAAATTTAATTGAATTACATTTATTGATCTCTTATTAAAAATAAATTGACATGTCCGTTTATTGTGAATTTCTGCATCGAATGTGGCATCTCTCTAGAAACTACTAGAGGACTGAACACACGCTGATGATGGGTGGAGTTTCAAATGACACAGAGGAAGTGAGAGGAAAAGCTGCCATATATGCTGAAGCTGTATCTGTATCAGGTGAGTTTGTGTACTCATTATATGCGAGGCACACATATTCAAGTCAATTTTCATCCTTTCGGATCTCAAAAGATTTTTTTGTTAGTTGTCGGACACCCTCGTGTCCAAGTTTTGCCAGATTAAGTTGAAGATCAAGCCAGACTTTACGCAACAAGCCAACCGCGGTGTCAGGGGACAGTGCCTCACTTTCCTGCAGACGCTTAAAATCTAGACTGGTAATTCGGGGGGTGTCTGGCCTTGTCATTACCTGTTTTTCTAAAAGTTTTCATGACTGATAGGAATACGTTCTTGTTGGTTTTAAACTCGCTGTCAGAAGAGATGTTAAAACTTCTACTGTTAAAATATCTATTTAGTGCAGTTCAGCGTTGTAAAACTGGAGACTGAATACTGGTCCTCAGCTGAACTTCTTGCACTGGCATAAAATTCCCTTATGTTGTTGATATTTTTTTTTTAAACTTATTTCCTTAAATTTAATGTCCAGATTTTTTCTTAAACCAGTCTTTAAGTACATTAACAGCCCATGCTGTAGTTTTTTAGTGTTTTTTTTCAATCTTTTTTTTCTTCTATTTCATTTAGCTATTCCTCATCTGCTGTTATGTGTTACTCTTGACAGTTGCTGGTGCTCTTATTTTATTTGTATTTTTTTCAGGTGGACTGCTGTCTTCACTCAGAAAGTTGGTGTTGTACCAGCTATCTGGAGTTTCATCCCCAAATATATTGAAGGAAATAGGTGGAATGTCACTTATTTTTTGCAGTGGTTTTGTAACTAATAACAAATAAAATGGCAGTTTGTCATGGAATATAGAATGCAGTGGTCCGTAGTGATTTATTCAGTGTGAAGCGGCTCATTAGTATGCAAGCCATATATATGCTATACGCTATATATATACGCACGGTCATGTGATGCTGTTTAACCACTTAGAGGTTGTTATTTTTCCAAGCCATGTTATAAATATATATATGTTAGGATGGAAATGTTGCTTAGATGATGAGGATCTCCATAATCATAGTAGGGAGTGTGATAGGTGGCTACTTCAGGCTGGTATCACTATCAAGATGTAGCTTGTGTTCTAAAAACTCTTAAAGCCCATGGACTTTCTACTGGTCCCTTGGTTTTCTGCCCTCTGGCTTGCTAAAAGGGATCTCCCTAACGCAGCTTATTAGAATACATTGACAAATACATAAATTTGATATTGTTTATATGACAGTAAAAATAAATTAATAATACAATAATTTGAATATGCAATGTGCAATATATATGTTTGTAGAATTCACTTTAAATGACGCCTGAGAACCTATGGTCTTACTTTTAACTCTGAGAGCCGGAATGGTGCTACAAATATAGTATGATTTTCACAAAGTTTGAGTTATTTTATCTTAAAGCACAGCATTTAAAGAAATATAAAATGCAATATATTTTTTATGAAGTGCCTTTCAGAAAACAGAACCTAATATAAATAAAAATAATGTACAGGGCAGATGCATTCCAGTGATCAGAGTGATTTTGTGAATAAACAAATTCAATTTCACTGGCATACAGTGTGCCGTACAGTCATTCTCTGACAAAACAGTCATCTTATTTACACGCTTCACAATAACCCACCACAAATGTCGAAAAGAGGAATAAGGAGAAAAATAATTAGCATATTAATCTTTTTTATGCCGTCATCTTTCAGGTCCAGGAGACCATGGTGTAATTTAAATCTAAACGCTTTTCTGGCATTAGAATTCATTTTAGATGGGTCAATTGTTCTGTAATAAAGGGATAGAAGGTGTACTTCATGCAGGAGATTTATGTTTGCCATTTGTTCATATTCATGTGCTACTGAATACCGTCAATTCAAATGGTGATGGCTGTTCATATCAGTAGAGCACCAGCCCCACAGATCACTAACCGGCAGCAATGAATTTCATTTGCAGGACAAAAAAATATGGCGAAATGATCTCCAACAGTTTATTGATTTTTGCTTAACAGAAGCCCGTATAACAGCTCTATTGCCCTCATAATGATTAGTGACAAAAGTTTAATTAAGCAATTATGAAGCCAATAATAGAGTTGTCTGGTTTGCTTAGCTTTAGACTGTTCAAGACTTATCTCCCTCTTGCACATCACAGCAGCTGGAATGTGCTTGAAGAGATTAATGCTGGGAGAACACAGATGCCTACTTTAATTCTGCTTCATGATGCCGTTTGAATGAAGTTGAGAACACAAGCTTCCCTTTATCAAATTACAAGTCTGCTTTTCATGAATATGTAGTAAAAAAAAATCCAGTCATGGCTTCAAGGTGTAATTATAAAGACATACAACAAAAACGACACACAATTCTGTTTTAGTAATCCTCGCTATGAAATATGCATGATAATGTATTACTGAATAAGACTTACAATGTTCTAAGAGGCTTTGGCATTGTACAGCTATCCAAACAATTGGAGGATATTTCTGAATGTTTCTGTTTTATTATATTTTTTTCCTCCATTGTTTTTTTTTTTTTTTACTTACAATTGATTAGATTATCCTGCTTCTGCATGCTTTGAGATACTCTTAAAGCTACGGTATCCAACTTTATATTTCAGCACAATCTCCAGTACATTAGTTTTGAAGTGTTATACATTAACACAAACGTCATTTTTAGTTTTCATATTATCTAGTTTATACTGTTAAGTTTATAGAAGCTTCAGACATGCTCATAGAAAGTAATAAATGACTGCTGAAGGGACATGTACATTTTAACTGTCACATTTGGTAAGCTTCTTAGCTTATATTCAAAGAGTACAAATTAAGCAAGTTCAGATCGGTGAACTTGGTATCTAATTTTGAAAACTAGAATTCTCCACAAAGACACCCACATTTCAAAAGATGGTAGTCCTGTGAACCAAGACACAGGAAAGCTGTTTTGAGCTATCCCTGCTGCACCAAAAAAAAAATTGCTTATGCACCAATTGCATAAACAGCAAAGTGCAATTTATAAATGTGTTAGGCATATGCTGGCTGTTTAACCTATCAGAAGTCATAACTCCTTGTTAACATAAAGGCTGCAACCTCAAGCATCATCAAAATCCCTCAATACTATTATATTTATGCTTTCTCTTTTCAATGTTTATCTTTTAAAATACCGTAACAAAAATCAGTCAACTTTTAGAGTAACTTTTTTTTTTTTTTTGCTGACTCGTGTTTAATATAATTTTTTCTTTTGATCAGTAGCTGACCAAAATGTAGCCAGGCGGAGATATCCACGCTATGTAAAATTAAAATTGGTGTCCGTAACACCTGACACTTTCCAATTGTTGACTTTGGATACCAGTTTCTTCACCCCACACAACCATGGCGTGTTGCAGCTCAGCTGGTCAGAAACAACTCATAAATTGAAAGTGACTAAACCTATTGAATAATTAACAGGTGTCATGGTGTTCCAATGAAGAACCTCAGTCAGATACATACTTTAAAAGACGATTGGTGTATTGCAGTATTTTGTGAATCCCTGAAAAATAAATGTCAGAAAAGGCAAAGCCTAATTATATTATGACCACAGTGAATACAGCACCTTAAAATAGTAATTCATTTTTTTTAATAAGGTGTTAAACAACATTCAAATAAATGGTAGAAATGTTTGGTAATATTATGTTTGTTTTCTGAGAGACTGTAGTTGTTTTTGCTCTGGACAAAGACATGACTGTGAGGGGAGATGGAGATGGAAGCTGCAGTCTATGTAAACAGAAAGTCAATATGCCATTTGCTTACGTTAAAAAATATATTGAAAATATTCAACGCAGAAACCTTTTGTCTTTACCATTACATCTTTAATATTCAGTGAGCCATTATTCTTATGAGGCTTTCAAAAGAATACAATAGGCACGTTATGTAAATACACGTTATGCAAATCTGAATATAAAAAACGTTTTGACTTTGGAGAGATATTTATGAAATTAGGTGAAATTATAATTAAGCTTAACAAATCATAGCAGGAAATATGTCAAGACACATTTGTTCTGTAAGTTGCATACACTTTCATGTACTTAATAAAACCAGCACAGAGCAGTAATGTAACTATGAGTGATAGAAACAGATTCATTTCTGAGAAATGTCCTTGTGTAAATTCAGGTTAATGAGTTTAATAGGCTTGAGCAGACAGAGTGAAAAGATGAACATAAACTGTTAAAGCATGAGGAAATACAGTATATTTCCTTCACATATACTTGCAGTACACTTACATCATTGTTTTATTTCTTGTCGCTTTTAGTTGTGTGGCCTATAACAAGGTCAACTGTAATCATACACAATGCAATTCCCTACCTGCTTGTCCTATTGTATTGTATATTAAAACACAATATCAAACACAATAATACTAATACTAATAATAATAATTCCAGTAAAGCACAGATTTAAGACATTCCTATTATGTGGTGGTCATTTTAACATTCCTGAAACCCTTAATTGAAAACATACTGTATATATCATCCCTCAGATTTGAATGAATGCTGCTGTGAGACAGGAACATAGTTAATTAAAAATGTAAAAATGTACTTGTTTATAGTAATTAACAGCAACAATAAATACTTAAATAAATAAATAAAATGGCATCTAGTTTCACCCAAGTTAATATATCTGTAATTGCAACTAGCTACTGTGTACTTTCCCTTGCAATTTAAGTTTTAAATAAACTTTGTATTATTATATATACTAATATTGCACTCAACATGTGGAGTAAAAGACAGCAAACTGGTTAGCTATTGACAGGAATTATGTGAAAGCATGAGGATTGTTATTCACATTTGCAAAGCCCAATTTTCTTTAAAGCTCTTTCATTCTTGCTGTTAGAAGCAAGTGGGAAGAAACAGAAATGGTTGAAAATGCAGCTGCTTGCTAATAAGATCCCCATCTTGTTACTGACACTGATTTGCAGTTTTCCCTAACTCGCCATGATTACATTCTAAGAAGCCTTCACTTCTCCCCAGCTGATCCTCATCTTGTTACATGGCATTAATGACACTTCAGTCATTGCAGCTTTCAAGCAGAGCCCTTCCAGAGCGAACAGAGAGTTGACATTTCCTGACATTTTCCCAACTAATTACAGTACAAATAATTAAGCATGTTCTCGTATGTAACAAATGAAGGCAAAAGCCGTCTGTCAGAGGTGCTGATTGATGACACTCCTGGAGACTTTATCTGATGGGTCCTGCCACAAGGTACCGCAGAAGCAAATGTATTAGAATGAACAATGCAAATTTGGAGTCATCTCATCCAGTTATGCACTGAAGCAATATCCGTGTCAAGGTGAATGTGACAATGAAAGCAAAATATTTGCATTTTGTTGAGCGGGTTGAAGGGGAAATCAGAGCAAGAAGATGACAGGCCTAATTATTTCGGCTTGCACAGGCCAAGACAGCTGTTTCTGGTGTCCTGAACAAGCCTGTCACACAGGTAACCAAACAGGTCTGCATATGAGTCTGTATCCGACACTACACCGAAATGTCTGCTGCTAATGACCAATGCTAATGTTTCTGCCACGTCTAAAAACAGTATATGTGTCAAGGTGCACTTTTTTGCAAGGCAGTCAACATTTTGCTACATAATTATGTGTTAGAGAATTAATTCCTACCTGTCACTGCCAGTGCCGTGGCCGTTTATTGACTATGACAAATTGTAAGTTGCCATAGAAACTACAATTGTGACATAGAATAAAACTATCATTGTATCAGTAAGCAAACCTACAGTCCATGATCTTAATTATACAACTGTACAGTTCACAGGAAACATAAACTGTATGAAGCCAATATTAAAGTGATCAAAAAGTGCCCCTTTTATCATTTTATTGTTCACGACCCAGGTTAAAGTGTAAAAAAAATAAAACAGAAATGGAGAAGACACATTGTATGAATAAAATATGATTCAAGACAGATTTGTGTATTTTTTGTGATAAATATACAGAATACTGTATGTGTGGTGGTTCTATACATTTTTAATAATAATAATATTATTATTATTATTATTATTATTATTATTATTATTATTATTATTATTATTATTATTATTAACATCAATACAATAATATAATGTGCATTATTGAGATAACTCGTCAATGTATTATTGTATTGTAAATTGTTGCTACTATTACTACAGTACTACTATTATAAACTATAAATGACAAGAATAATAGTGTAGCACTTTAGGGTTCATACATGCCTTTTGCTTGGGAATTCTTTGGTTGACACCTATACTTATAATACATTTACTATTTGTACTCAAGGGCAGGTGTACAACTGTTCTGGATGACCGGCAAATCCTTGATGGTTAAACAAATAAAAAAATAAATCTACTGTACATGGTGATCGAAGTTTGCCGTTGTCCCACAACTCCTTCTGGAGAGCAGATGGGCATAAGCAGCAATATAAGCCCATTGAGATCCAGGATACAAAATGATGCTGAGTCCCTACCCTGTCAATCTGTGAGACGAGACAGACAGATAATTCCATTGTACTGTAATTTATATATTCACTCAGGTAACTAGCATGCTTGCTTCAGTACTGCAGTTTTTGGTAGTGTGATGGGCACCTTAATTAGTGTTGGAAGGCACTTGCACACACAATCCTTCCTGTTTTCAGTATGTAACATATCAGAAGCTGAGTATTCATACTGGCAGGAATCTATTTGCATTAATATATTATGTCAGAAAGAAATTAAGGATATTACAGTTGCATCAACTTCCAAGATAGGCAAATCAGAGAAGCCCATGTCGAAGTTCCTATCAAATAACTTTAGCCTACAGTGTACGATAAATGTGCAGGTTACAAGTGCTGAATTTGGGTCTGCAGTAGTTTCTAAAAAATGACCTGTGTGGAAATGTATTTTCTACAGTTGTATTCTTCTTGCATTTCATTATGATAGTGTGGTTCTGGATTGTAAATAAATTCGGACTGCCATGCCTCAGATTACCGAGAGTCTATTTATCATTCTGGTATTCCTTACCTGACTTTTGATTAACATCACTAACACAATAAAAACAGTGGAATGAGGTCCAAGAAAAGGCCAGTTTACATTTTTTGTAGAACAAAGGTATCTATATCTGTTGTTCTTTATAATTAAAATTCCCTACCTTGTGTTTATCACATCTATATATTTTGTCCAAGACTGATCTTACTACTAGTACCTACTGGCTGACAAGATTATTGTATATATTCTGTATTACCTTTAATGGTGCATTGATGCTCTTTGTCTACTAAATTCTGTCAGAGGAGTAATTGTGCTGTATTTTCAACATGTGGTAAGCATTCTCCATCACAAACCATAGATGCTAACTCCATGGACTCTGTGGGGAAAAATTACAAGAGAATGATTTTTTTTTTTGAAAGATTATAAAATAGCTGGATTATAATGTTTTATTTCAAATTTGCAAAAGCCTAGTAATGCTACTGAATCAATGGTATAGATAAAGTTAACCCAAGACACTACTTCAAATTTAGCACAGAGAGAAGAACAAGAGGGCATAAGTGGAAGTTGAGTAAAAGTATGTTTAGAAAAGAAGGAAGGTAGCACTTTTTTCCACAGTTATAAATGCATGAAATAACCTACCAAGTGAACTAGTAGGATCTAAAACACTGAGGACATTAAAAAGAAAAGACTAGATTCTGTGCTTTTTAGTTCCCTCCAGCAAGGGGGAATGGTGTGCTAACAAGGGACAAGCCTTGATGGGCCAAATGGCCTTTTCTCGTTCCCAAAAGGACAAGGCTGAACATTTGCAATTTGGAGTATTACACTGATTAAAAAATGATTCCCTGTTATACTTAATTTATAATGGAATAAAAGCTGTACAGGTAACTGATTTGCCATACGACTAACTGTATAGGCTCTGTTTTAACTTTGCAGATCTGAGCAGCTTAGTTGATTATCTTATATACAAGGTTAATCATGGATGTAGGATTGTAACAAGCCCATGACCCTTAGCCTGGATATTGGGGGAACTGAAATTAATTGGGAGAATTGAGTCAAAGCAGATGAGGACAATATCAATGATTTTGGGTAGTAATGCCCACAAAGATGACTTTATATGAGGTTTATATATACAGGGTTCCATAGAAGTAATGGTACACTGATGTATTAATTTTTCTAGCAGATGTACCTGTTTCCAGGTTTAAGACAGACAGATTTGAAACAAAATGAATGAGCTGCTTAATCACCTTGTTCTTACTATTTATTGACCAATGACATTCAAGGGAATTCAGCTTTCATCTGTGCTTCAGACCCGAGTCACTCGCTATAGTCATGGAAATCAGCCAAAAGTGAGGACAAAAGAAAATCAGAATAAGAAATAAAAGAAAGAAAATGAATGAAAACCCATAAAACAGGTTTACATGTTGTCTATTATGAAGACACCAATGATCCACAGTCCCCTGGGATACTGGTCTGCAATATTTTGGTTCTCATGCCACACAGAGGCAAAAAGGCTCACAGGCATGGCATGCTGGGTATAAATGTTGTTGGCAGCTCAAGTTTCCTTTATCATCAGCAGCTTTGGGAGAGTAAACAATCAATACTCTCGTAAGACATATCTGTATTACGAGAGTATTGAAAAAAAAAAACATTGGGCAAGATCCTCCAGAGTAAAAAAATAAATAAAAAATACCTATATCTATTATGCATACAGTGTCATGAGTGAAATCAGTTTTAACAAGAACATACATTTTTCAGATTGTCATTTATTAAAGTTTTAAACCAATTTACACCAAAGGCATTTTTTAGAAATATTGCTCGACCATTCCAGGTTGAATCAGCTCTACGACAGCACAGCTTTTAGCCATGAATTTGAAACCTAGGGGCAGAGCTACTTGACAGGGACATTAACTGTTGATCTAAGTAAGAAGGGCCATTACTTGGTTGGCACTGACCTACAGGTTAAATCATTTAATTGTAAAAAGCTTGGTTTGTTACTTTAATAATCAGCCCGAGGGAAGCAGTGTCTTGAGATAATACTGGCACATCTTCCATGCATGCAATTTGTGGTAGAAGCAATCTAAACCTTTTTGGAAAAGTAGACATTTATTTGAAATGTAATTTAAAGCAGTTCTAGTGTGGCAATCCATAATCAGAGTACTTGCAAATTTTTAAATGAACAAGCTTTAGCTTTAGGTGGCAATGAGAGTACAAAGTTCAGGTGCTTCATGTTGGATTTGGTATGAAAGCTGACAGATTGCAAACACCAGGATAAGGGTCATAGCTCTGTGGCCAAAAGTCTCCTAAATTCCTAATACTGGTAATTATTATCTCTCAGTCAGAAGTGAATGAATACTTACAATGGAACATGCTGGATTTTGACAATAAGTGCAGAATTACAATGTTGACACAAGTATAGCCGAAGCTCTCCTTGCGTTGAGTAAAAAGAAAAAGAAAAGCCTGCCTTTCAGTCCTGGCTTTAACCTGTCTTAATGATCTCAATCAATCTCATTACTGTACTCCACTTCATTGTGTCTACAATCGCTTCTAAGAAGTGACCATTGTACTGCACACTATGAAACACGCACAAGTTAATGGGATGAGATTCCAAAAAATATTATGCTGACAGTTAATCATATTACATTCTTAATAAGCATTAACTGGATAACTAGGTCAAAGCAGTATTATCTTAATTGATTTTTCAAAAGAAACCTGACAGAAAAATGTCAATGCTTGAATATTTCTTCATGCATCATTAAAACAAGACTGGCTTTTAACAAAAGAAGAATCTTTTGCAGAATTGATTCTTGCTTCAGGCTGCCTGCAAGTAAGTGTATTACATAAAAATCTATACAGGATATTAAAACAACACAATTCTGCAAGACAGTTACAATTAAAAGCTGACACCCGCCCCAATGTGCCTGCTAGAGGAGCCTGATAACAAATTTCAGTTTGATATAATCAGTGGCTATTGTAAAACTACAGTAAAATGTTACTGTTAGAATCACGTATTAGACTTATGAATGTTTCACTTCCAGCTGTTTTGTCTAATTACACATGCATTATACAAATTCCAGTACTATTCTCTTTAGTAGATGAATATAGACCTTACTCTTGGGATCAATATAATACAGAAAAGTCTATGTTGTGGACTATTTGACGCATTCCTATAAGAAGAAGACAAGAAACAATAAAATAGCAATAAAGGATTGTTTCCTGACACTTTGAATCATCATGGTATATTGTGTATTATTCATAGTGAACAGTGGGAGAGTGACATCATGTATCCCACAGAATCAGACTGCATTTTTACTATAAACACAAATTAGTTCAGAACATTTAGCAGCTGCAGCCATTTGTTTCAACAGTATTGAGTAAAATGTTTTGTACATTAATGTCTACACTTTTCATGAAAATGTACACTTCTCTAAAACTAATAACCTTAATGCGATAGCACAGTTAAGGAAAACTCCGGAGTTCGGGTATGTTGCTGAGTAAGCATTGTGCATTTCCAAATAGAGTAAAGCTTATTGGCTAACCAGGAAACTGACCAGCGATGAGCCAATCAATTCCAAAAAAAAAAAAAATACTGCCCCAAACTTAGATGTAACTATTCTACTGCAATCATAACTAATTTGTTAAATCGTCAAAGGACACCACTCAACTTCAGAATTTATAAAAAATGTGTAGTTCCATGGTTAATGGTTTACCTGTGGACCTGTCACCTGTCTGTTTTTTTTGTCAAAAGTCTTTTTAGCCAGAAATGAGTCTGATTCACAAATCCTGTTTAAATGCAGGCAAACTTATCTGTATTTTTTTAAGCAGTCCTTTTCATCTTTTACTCATGAGCTTTTTAAAGAATGTTTTTCAAAGTTAGTTTGATAATAATTATATTTTAATCACAAAAGCAGACTTCTTTCAGTACTGATGTAAAACAGTTTAAATTGCAATTACACAATCGTATGGCTGACATTAAACCAAGTGGTCCTGCATTGAGATTTACAGGGACATCCCTTTGGCACTAATGTAGTGCTGATTGATTGGGTAGACAGTAGCATTTACTTATTTAAAAAATGTGGTTCCCTGAGATCAGAGCAGCATGTTTAAAAGTGAGACAGCTTAAAAGTGTCATTCCTTTTATTCATGTTACTATACTAATAATGCTCTACTCCTAAGTGAATAACATTTACTTATAGAATTGTGTTATGTAAACATGTAAACATCTGACAATAAAGAAGAACTTATTGGCATATTGTAGTCATCCTTTTAAATTGTTACCATCAAAACAGTGTTGAATTATTACTTTTTTTAAGCAAGAGAAAAGAAACCATAGACACTGTGTGCATGACACCTTTCCTCTAAAATACATATAAGCAGTGAGATTCACCTGACATCACCATATTCCAGAAGGCCAAGATGTTTGTGCATCATTAAACACTTTGAGGTCAACAAATGATTAATATTTAGTATTAGCATTGATGAGAATGCAGCATCCTCCAGAGGCAGAGGCAAAATGTTGACGTCAACCATGTTTGGCAGATGGTGCTGTCAGTTTAGGTCTGCATTTATTCTTTAATGCATATGGCAGCATCCTTTAAAATGAGCATGCTCATGTATTATCAATGGGCTAAAAGCATTCAACACAAGCAGGAATGTATCAGAGGAGTTAAACTTCTGTAAACAACTAGCAGCGGTTGTGTAGATGTGATTTTACTGACATAAATAACAGAAACATACGGCCAGAGACAGGAAGTGGGTGATACCTGGATAGAATGATATCCTGCAAGACAAGCAACTCCATTTATGTCATGATGCTGTCTGACAATGAAAGAAGAGCGGAGGAAAATTAATGACTTTTTTAATATATTACCTGACAACACACATTTAACCATTAAAGGATGTGTTCAACTAAACAATTTTCAAAGTGTCTTTAAAAGGCCAAATCTTATCATCATGGTATTTGGTTTGTAATTCTTATTCTGTTCATTTTTCATTACGCCCTTGAAACTTAAAGCAAATAAAAAAAAAAGTTTGAGCTTAGTACGGTCAGTATTTTCTCTACTAAACACCATTAGATGAAACTTCCAGTTTGTTCCCCACAATGGATTTTTGCATAATCATTGGCTTGGTTTACATATAAGAATAAACAAAAAGTCATTCCTTTTCAGTACGCTATTACATGTAGTTTTAGAGAAAGAAATTCTCCTTCAAAATTCAAATGACCCTATGGATGTTAAAATATCAGACAGTATATTTAAATGTGTCTGTCAGCGTTCCAATTTGGCCTTGCGCAACTATTGATATCGTCCAGATTTCAAATTGTGTTCTATTATTATTATTTGGCAGACACCATTATCCAAGGCGACTTACAGAGACTAGGGTGTGTGAACTATGCATCAGCTGCAGAGTCACTTACAACTACGTCTCACCCGAAAGACAGAGCACAAGGAGGTTAAGTGACTTGCTCAGGGTCACACAATGAGTCAGTAGCTGAAGTGGGATTTGAACCGGGGATCTCCTGGTTACAAGCCCTTTTCTTTAACCACTGGACCACACAGCCTATAAAGTGTTGATGGCTTTATACTTTAACTGCAAGTATATTTGTAGATTATGGCCTACACCTGGCCTACAGAGCTGGTCACTCTCATAAGGGCAGCGATCACCCAGCCTGACCAGGTGCCTAAGGGCTGTGGTCACAGTGGCCTGGACTGGCCCTGAGGGATGGCGTGCTTCAGCATCAGTGGAATGAGCCAGCAACGAGTCAGGGTCTGGACACGTCGGGGTGATGAAGACGCTGCGGCAGCTCCGCCAGTCCTTCTACTGGGGGCCGTGCAGGTGGGACGTAGAGGACTACTGTAGGCACTGCGACACCTGCGCTGCTCTGAGAGGACTCCCGGGCCAGTCGCATGCCTTCCTCCAGCCGTACCAGGTCGCGGATCCATGGAGAGGGACACCGTGGATGTCTGGGGCCCCACTCCATATTCAGAGAAGCGAGACTGTGACCTCAGGACTAGAGGGCAGCACTTCAACACCAGAGAGCTGGTGTGGGTTTAGAACCCCAAGAGGACAAGGGGCAGTTGCCCCAAATTGGACAGCCACTGGCTCGGGCCCTGCCAGGTCCTGGAGAGGATTGGGGAGGTAGTGTACCAGCTGCAGCTGCCCCACAGAGGGCGAAAGGTGGCCCTGCATTGGGACCGTTTGGCTCCCTACCTGGGAGGAGACGTGACACAGACTGATCTGGCTGTTCCTGACACCACTAAGTTCTGTCCGTCCATCCCCTGTAGCTGACAGCGGACAAACACAAGATAGGAGACCACGGCTGCAATGATGCCATCGGCCTCCGAGCCGTTTCCGAGACTTTGTCCTTCCCTCGGGGACGAGGGACTAAGGGCGACCCTGTAACGACCCTGGCGATGGAATCATGCTGCACACTGTGTTTGTCTTGTTTGTTTGTTTGTCATGTCTCATTTAGTGTTATGTGTACTGTAAGGGAACAGGGCACGCCGTTAGTGTGTGTGTGTGAGTATGTGCATTAGAGTAAGGGTATATGTGCGCGTGTAAGGCCCGTCTCGTGTCATTAAATGCTCCTAACCTTTGGCTCGGAGCTTTTAACGACACGAGATGGGCCTTACCAGACGATAAAGCCCTCTTCTTTGGGTTCTATTGCTTAAACAATAGTACTGCTACCAGTGTTGGCTGCATAAAATCACAAAACTACTTCTGGTTTACTGCAAGCGAAAAAACGTTTAGCTCATAGTCGCTTGGCTTTGGCTTTAGAAAACTACAATCAGAGATTTGGCTTATTTTCTCTATATAAAATCAATATAAATGATGAAATATAAACCTGTAACTGAAACAATAAAACACATAATACAATAATTATTATTATTATTATTATTATTATTATTGAATCCACCTGCCTATAAATTTGAACCCTTTGTGCAGTATTTCTGATTAACTGGGAAAGACTTTGAATTGTCAATGTATCATAGATGCACAACACTTTACTTTTTTTAAAATTTTAAATTTTTTTAATGTTTTTGAAGAGATAACTGCAAATTTGGGCACAAAAACCCCATCATTTCCCAATTATATTTCACTATAGGGAGATTCCACTGTAGGGAGATTCCATTGCCTAATGTATTCTTGAACACATTAACAAATGTGGATCCAGTATTGAATGTTCATATTGTGACTAATCTGTTGCCTCTGGTGCAGTGAATGTAAAGGTTTGATTATTCTGTATGACCAGTGTATGCTAATTGAACCAATGAGAATGTAAAAAGGTTTACAAGTATATTATTATTTTATTTTTATTTGTTCATTTAGCAGACACCTTTATCCAAGGTGACTTACAGAGAAGTATTTTATTATTATTTGTTCATTTAGCAGACACCTTTATCCAAGGTGACTTACAGAGACTAGGGTGTGCGAACTATGCATCAGCTGCAGAGTCACTTACAACAACATCTCAAGCAAAACACGGACCACAAGGAGGTTAAGTGACTCGCTCAGGGTCACACAGTGAGTCAGTGAGCCAGGATTTCTTTAACCACTGGACCACACAGCCTCATCTTAACATCCTCCAGCCTGTTGGTATGACTTCTTGGATGAAGTCATTAGCTGCTTTATGGAAACCAATATTCACTTTATTACCACTAGCTCTGAGGATGAGTGTGGAGAGATAGAGCAGATAAGTTAAATTACATGTTTATTTTAACTTCTGTTTATTGTTTCCAAAAATTGGCTTGAAAAATATTTAGGCATTTTAAAATCTATGGCAAGACAAAAAACAATATTTGGTGCAGGCATCTTGCTAAAAACAAAAATCTAAAATCACAGGAAAACAATATTTAAATGTATTTATTATTATTTATTTTCTTAGCAAACACCCTTATCCAGGGCAACTTACAATTGTTACAAGATCACATTATTTTTACATACAATTACATTATTTTTACATACAATTTACCCATTTAAACAGTTGGGTTTTTACTGGAGCAATCTAGGTAAAGTACCTTGCTCAAGGGTACAGCAGCAGTGTCCCCCACCTGGGATTGAACCCACGACCCTCCGGTCAAGAGTCCAGAGCCCTAACCACTACTCCACACTGCTGTATTATTCATACTGTGCTACTTTACGTTTGTAAATTAACTGAATATCTTACTGTACAATTTGAATAAAAAACTGAAGCTAAAATCAAGGGAAGGTCTTACTACTAGCTGATTCACTGTGTTTTATTAAATGTCTTCTCACAAGCTTGACAAAAATTTATGAAAATTGGAATACCCACACATATTAGATAACACTTACTGTATATAGCCTACCTTTTATGAACATCATATAAGTTCATTTTATTTTATTATTTCAGCACTGTTTACATGAATTCAAGTCAGATTTGCCTTTTCCATGTTATAATAAAAAAAAAAAATCTGTTGGATACCTAGCTTGTTTTATTTATAGTGCACACAAGGAGTGACAGCTGGTGTTTATCAACTGTGGTACCATGAAAAAAAAAACTATTTTTAGCTAGACACAAACATTGCAAAATCTAGTGCTAGAATTTGGATTTAGAAATAACCATGCCACAAAAAAAAGGAAACCGTCCTAATAAACTGGCAGCTCATTTTGTTATCAGCATGTAGAGAGTGTTATTCATTATGCATGCTCATTAAATTCTGGGTCTCATGATGAACAAAGACTACCAGCTTAGTGACAACTTGTGTTGGTTTTGTGATGTGGTCACTTGAGACCAGAATATTTAAATCTAGGACACGACTGCTGCTTAACTAGCATCCTACTTCCTTTAGCTTCACATGTTCATTTGATCAAGGTTCATGGGGTTCTAATATTTCTTATTTATATAGATTTTAAAGTATCAGTAAATCATAAACAGCAATCTTTCTAAGATTTGATAAAAATAAAAAAGGAATAGAGGAATTGGAAGACCTACATTTACTACAATTAAAAAATAAAGCCAATGTATCATAATATATAACGTAACAATAACTTCAGAAACATACATTCCCTTACGGCTGTAAATACAAATATAGAGCTATCAGTAGACAGGTTGCCTCTATATACCCCCAGATTCAAAACACAATCTTGATCATTTAAATATAAAACATATCCTTAATAAGTTTTAGCACAAATGGACGAACAGTTCTTGAGATATATGCAAAATATTAAAGTGTGACATAGTGGATATACATGTGGCGCCCCCTCTCACTAGGGCTATTGTTTTTGACTGCGCCACCCCTTAATTAAACCAGGAGTAAGGAGAGCTCCAAATTGAAATATCTTCCATATATTGTGACCCCCCAAATGAGTCCCTTTCAACCAAATGAAAGAATAAAGGAAAATGTGTATATGGTTTAAACCTTACCTAACATAGGCAAGGTGTCATTTACAACAATTAATTCAGACAAAAGAATGAACAAGAAATGTTTGCTTTTTAATACAGGTATCTTCTTTGTTAACTAACAGCAGTTATTATATGCTACTGTAGGTTAAAAGAAAACAAGAATGGGTTGATGAAGGACAATGAAGTCAGGACAGCCTCTCCTATATGCCACCTGCACCTGGAGAAGAAAGTGATCAAAAGAAAGAAATACAAAATAAGTGTTTCAATGCAAATAAACAAAACCAAACAGTAATTAATAAATCTTAAATGTGCTCAAAACCAAATCATAAATAACTTCAACACCACACACACACACAAACACTAGGGGGCAGTGTGATCTGGGGGAGGCTCAAAATAGAACTCCACAAATGTCCACAAACACAATATATACTTGTCGTTACAATTCTCTTTCTAACCCAAAGGGTTGCATTCCGATTTGTACAATCTTCTATTAAACCTATATAAAATGTCACGTATATTCTCTTCTGGTTATTAGAACCAAACAGAAAAAAAACACAAGACAACCAACAAACAATATTAACAATAATGAAAACTAGACACAATTCAACCGAAGCAAAACAAAAACAGTGGCCAACACATCTCCTATAAAAAGAAAAGAAACAAATATGCGTGACCACAAAAAGAACACAGTTCAGACAGTCTACTTCAAACAAAACACACGTTACCTCGGGTGAACCACGGCCTTTCGTTTCCCTGTTCCCCCTACAATACCAATAAAACCAAATAAAATCATTTAGAAACAGGGGAAATCGGCACACAACAAACAAAGGGAGAATGAGCCATTCTCTTGTTTTAAATCTTACCGTCAACAGTAGCAGGGAGCCCCAAACAAAGCAGCCACAGCAAACAGTCTTGATGTACCAAGTGACACTGCAGCTCTTTATATACAGGTGCACAAATTGTTGGAAAACAGGGCAGCATTACTTTAATCATTACTTAATTAAAAGTAATTAGCAAAAAGGTATCACCTGCTACATTCTACCCCCTTCTAAGTCAACGTTTCGTTGACAAAATTATGAAATCCAAAATTCAGCCGTCTGGCTAAAACTACCTGTAAATGGCACCGAGAGATGCCTCACCCCAAACTCCTCACCCGAGCTGGCACACTAGGTCCTGGCAAGATAGTACGTGGCATTTGATGGGGATTCAAGTGCTGCCCTGCGATACTCCTAAGGGTCCTCCTATGGGCTTCTACTGGCTCTGGGTTCTCAATATCAGTTTGTTCTGGGGTCTTATGTGTTCCCTGTGGTCCCTCCTACACAAACAGTAATGAATAGTCATCTGTAGAGTCCATTTCTTCAGAGGTAGCGGAAACATTTAGACCAGGGTCACCATTTTCCACTATGGACTGGTGATTTTCAGGCAATTGTCTGTGTGCTGGTCGTATCTCCGTACGGTGCATCTGTTTTTTTGGTCCTGTCCCATCTGCAAGACAAACAGTGTAAACGGCCCCTTGCTCACTGGACCCCCGCACCGCATGATACAAGGTTGAATTCCACACATCCTGGATCTTATTCCTGCCACACACACTGTGATCTTTCAAATAGACCAATTGCCCTACCTGCAAGGTAGAATCCCTCACATTCTGGTTGTGCACTCTCCCTCGCTGTGCTGCAGCATCCTCCAAGCACTGTTTAATTCCTTTATAGATGGTCCGTAGTCTTTCTTGATGCTCGATGACCCAGTCCTCGACATCTCCAATTGGCTCATCCTTGCCTGCTACCAGTATGAAGTCTATAGGAATTTTGGGTTCTGTTCCAAACATCAGGTATTATGGGGACCGGCCTGTTGTCAGATGCTCTGAGGTGTTATATGCAAACAGCACCTGGAGGAGAAAGTCTGGCGCTTCTTCTTTGGAGGGAGAGTGCGCAACCAGTCATGCAGAGTTCAATTGAACCGTTTGTACTGACCGTTCCTTGTGGGTGGTAAGGAGTTGTACGGCTCTTCTGGACCCCATACAACTGGCAAAGCTGCTGGATCAGTGCACTTTCAAAATTCCTCCCCTGGTCTGAATGGATCCGCAGTGGCACCCCGAACCGGCAGAACCACTCCTTCACCAGTACCTGTGCGGCTGTGCTGGCCCTCTGGTTCTTGGTTGGAATGGCCTAGGTTTACTTAGAAAAGACATCAGTTTGTACAAGAATGTTCTCCTTCCTATTCTGAGAAGGTTCGAACACAGTAAAATCAATTGCCAAAATCTCCAATAGCTCCGAAGTTAACAAGTTCCCCATAAAAGTTTGTACCTTTGACTGGACTGCTTTAGATAAAATACAGCGCTCACATTTCTTGCACCATTGCTCCGCACTCTTTCCCATACCCAGCCAATAGCAGCGTCTTCGCACTAATTGCAATGTTCGCTCTATACCCGGATGGCCGTGCTCATCATGGAGACTTGTAAGGACCTTAGCCTGTAGGGTTTTAGGCCGTACTAGCTGTTCAATTTCCTTACCTCCATCCACCTTGGTTCTACAATACGCCATCATCACTAGATCCAATGCCTGCAAAGTATTTAGGTCTGCCTTAGGCCGGGTCGGGAAAGCAACAACAGCACATTGACTTGCCTCCCTCTCCCCAAACACTGTATTTGACGTTCCATTGCTGGCCGTAGCAGGTCATCAGGCACCTTTGATCTATGTGCGATGCACTCACTATCTCCCAGTGCCTCCATATACTGTCTGGACAGCGCATCAGCATTGCCGTTAACTCGACCGGGCTTATACTTAATCTGAAAATTAAATGAAGCCAGCTGAGCTGCCCAACGCTGCTCTACCTCCCCAAGCTTGGCTGTATGCAAGTGGCTAAGGGGATTATTTTCTGTATAAACAGTACAATAGTTACCAAGCATGTAGTCCAGACATTTCTCCGTGAGAGCTAATTTAAGGGCTAAACATGGCAACTTCATCGAACTATAATTAGTCATATTACGCTCTGTGGGTCTCAACCCATGACTTGCATAGGCCACTGGGCATAACTTTCCCTCATGGTCCTGGGACAAAACTTCTCCTAGACCGCAATAACTCGCATCTATTTCCAGGGTGAATGGTTTCTTGAAATCAGCATAGGCCAGTACTGGAGCAGAACAGTGGACAACACGTCTCCGATAAAAAGAAAACAAACAAATATGTGTGACCACAAAAAGAACACAGTTCAGACAGTTTATTTCAAACAAAACACCAACTACATTAATTTTATTATTTATTAAAACCAAGTAAACTGTCTAAAATAATTAAAAACAAAAAAGCAAAACACACATTACCTCGGGTGAACCGGATTGATAAAATCGTCTCTCATTTCCCCATTCACCATAAAATACCAATAAAACAAAATAAAAGCATTTAGAAATGGGGGAGATCGGCACACAACAAACAAAGGGAGAGAGAGTGATTCTCTTGTTTTAAATCTAACCGTCAACAGTAGCAGGGAGACCCAAACAAAGCAGCCACAGCAAACCATCTTGATTTACCAAGTGACACTGCAGCTTTTTATATACAGGTGCGCAAATTGTTGGAAAACGGCACGGCGTTAATTCAATCATTACTTAATTAAAAGTAATTAGCAAAAAGGTATCACCTGCTACGTTCTCCCCCCCCACCCCCCCCCCCCTTTCTAAGTCAACGTCCCGTCGACGAAATGATGAAAGTAATTAGCAAAAAGGTCTCACTTGCTACATACACCTATGTGTGCCTCCACATTATCCCTGTTAGGTTCTGTAATATTTGGATAGGCAGAAAGCCTGAAGAGTCTCAGGTATTGTATAGGTTACTAAGATAGAACAGCATTGGACGTAATTACAGAATGGTTTACATCATGTATACATGTATGTGACTGATATCTCTGGCTGGTTTACAAATGGATCCTGATAAAACACAGCACTCTTTATGAGAAGATTGTTGCCTTCCAGATACTGGTGTGTTTTCACATAAAGAAAAAGAAAACCTACAGTATATAAAATATATACAGTGCTCACCCATTATAACGCGCCTTGTTATAGTGCGGAATCGGTTATAACATGGTAGGGTTGTGTCTCCCATTTGCTCCATAATGCCATTACAGTACCCCTTTTATACTTGTTATAAGGCGGAACACAAATAGCACGGTCTTGTAACTATGGCTCCCCACTATAGCATTATAAAGGGTGAGCATGCAAGACATGCATACCCAGAGCACATGCAACTGTAGATTTTAACATCTCCTATTCACATTTACATTTGCGCCTAACACAAAAACCATATACCTACAGAGAATAATGTGTAATACTTTCCCATATGTCTTACCGGTGGACATGGTAATATTAATCTAAGACTGGTCAGCTCCTTTCATATACTCCTAATGTACTGGAAAGTCTTCCGCAGTGAGGGCTTTCGTTCGTGTCCCAGCACATCCAGAGCCCAGACGCTTCCATAAAGCAGAACAATATGGCCCTTCTTTTGGAAACCCCAATGGGCTGATCATTGTCAGGTTATGTTATGTTTTAATAGCAGACACTTCAATACTAGTTTTGTACAGAACTGTGTCAGAAACAAGAGGTCTAAATAAACAGAGAGGCCACTGGAGCCCTTTCATTTATCATGCCCTCCTGACAGAAGCGTTGGATGAATGAGCTCTGCAGCTCTAGATTACATCACTTCCTCTTAAATGATACTCTGTAGACTGCAACCTCAAAACATTTAGCTTTCTTCTGAGTAAAGAGAGCAGTGAAGGAGAAAAAAATACAAGAGGAATTGTAGTAGAAAAAGAATAAGTATGAATTCTAAAGTAAGTTAAAGTAATCACGAGTTAATAATATAAAACTGCTCTATAGTAGTGCAAACTTAAATCGTTTTACTTGTAAAGCCCTAACATGAAACTCCTACAGCCTTTTAATTAAAGTAAAAATAATAAATACAATTAAATAAAAATGTAATTAGGCAATAAACTGATTGCCTTGTTAGTTTTTAACACATTAGTCATTATTCTGTGGTTATGTTTACCCAGTGTGTCATTGACAGCCATACAAACTCACTGGTGAATACAAACTCACCTTCATTTAACAGTGTTTCTATTGTAAGCATCTCTTTGGTTAGATCGAAAGCTTAACTTTTAGACCACAGAGAATTCATTCACTGTGTTTGAATTTATAAAAGAAGATTTTTAGCCAATATAAATATGTTTGTCACAGCCCTTAATTGTTGTAACAGCTAAATATTCAGGAAACATACTGAAACACTGTTAAAAAGCTTGTCTGTGTTGTGTGTCTGAGTCAAAGTGAACAGAGAAAAATTAAAGAATCCACTAAAGTCTGTTGGAAGCTGGTTGCTTACAAATAATAACACCGGCAGACGGTAGTGAAGTCCAATAAAGAGTAACCCTTTATTATAAATCCAATACAGCCGTCACATCTAACACATTGCTCTGCTACTGGTGGACTCCCACGCTAAAAGCGTTGCCCTCATACTTATACGGTCTGACCAACCAATCAGCGTTGGTACCCCTGGCACCCTTTTCCCATTATATGGAAACCTCTGTTTAAAACACACGCACAGATTTGATTTTAGTTAAAAATAACAGCAAAACGTTGGGCGTAAAAAAACACAGTGAATAGCCCTTAAAGTACTGCTCTGTGTGACAGCAGATGGCTGTGAACTTCCTACATACGCAATTTTCGTATCTTTGTAAATGCATCTTTATTTGAATATCTTTATGTTTTGTTTTCCTCAAATTGAGGGTGGGGAATTCAGCCTGCATCTTAAACTCAAAGGAATACGGTATTTTTTATTTTTCCATTTTGTTTATTTTTGTGAATAGTTAAATGAAAGCCAGTTCCGTCTGAGACATGCTGCTGGGTGTGTTTTCTTACAGGGAATCGCAGCCAAGGATTGGATAGCTGCTGCTGAGGTTCCGTGACTGGCTGGCGTCCTTGACTGGTTCCTTGGCCCCGAGCATGACGATCCATATTGCTGAAATAAACAAAGCCTTGTTGCCTATGTACAAGCCGCTGACCACCGTATGTTGAAACGGGGTTGCATCTGCGACTAGAGAAATGTTTTTTACTTTAGGGAATTTTTTTTATTCTGCTCTCAGCCTTTCTAACAGTTGCTTTGATCTGTGTTTTGTTACTTCATTTTTGTATTGATTGATTGATTGATTTGATTTTACACTTGTTGTATGCCTCCCATTGTTGGTAGTGTCACACAGTTTTGTTATTTATTCATGGAACAGGAGCAAGGGCTGTGCGGAGTAGCAACCGGGAATTGGAATAGGAATTATGTGCTTGAGACTTTAGAAATAGGACAGGATTTCCCCTTGGCTCGCAGAGAGCCGCCATTGCAGTGAGACAGAACCGATCAGCCTCTAAGGCTGGGAAGCATACGTTACTTCCCCCAAGGGGGAGGAAGCAGAATCCACCATATCTAAAGGCAATGTTAACAATGAAGAACACACAAGTCCTGTATGTCTTCTTATAGCAGATCCCGGGTGACAGAAAAGACTGGGAAGAATTGCTGCAGTTGAGAATTGAATAGACATGGATCCTGGAGCTTCAGTTATGGCAGAGGTAAGGACCAGTTCTTGAAGCTGTAGCAAGAATGAAGGAGACTGTTTTACAGGAGAGTGGTGGAGAAGCAATGTAGAGGGGCTTAATATCTACTTTATTCTCTTTTTTTCTTCCCCCATGGTGAAGAGGTGCTGACTTGACTAACTGATTTAGCTAATAATAATATGAATGCACAGTTAGAAAAGACACATCATTTTGCGTTAGAGTTATATCCTGGGCAGCTACAAACATGATAGACAGCTTGCATGGAGGGATGCCAGATGGAGCGTCCTTGTTCTGTGAGGGCTGGACTTACGGTGGCTGGTTTCTGTGTTGTGCCAGAGGGGGAGGGGGAAATACAATGGCGCCAATTAAGTGGATTGAAATGGGTGCTGCAAACACAGCGGGATCAGCAGAGGTTGAGGCAGCGGGTCCACCAGTGTCGAGGGTAGATGGTTCAGTGCCATTTGTCAGCTGTGTAGTAATACACAAACATAGCGATACGCAAACGAAAAAGCAAGACAAAGAATAAGGGTGCATTCCAGGGTTTAAATAGGGTGATTCATTGATATTTTGGTGGGACATAACCTAGCTCCTCCCCCCCGAACCACACATAAGGTTACAATTGTACAAATAAATCCTGGGCAACTACGAGGCATTTCAGGGTCACCTCCTGTATCACTCCTATTGTCAGCGGATACCCACAACACCCCTTTCACACAAGTTGACAACAATTGAATAAATATATGGATGTATGGAACATAATGGAATAGTTTATCTGTACAAAGGTTCTGAGCTATCTGCGCCAATGAGTTAAGGAATAGCAATGTTTTTGCTATAGTGGTTAAGTGACTTAACCATTGATAATAAAAATATGATCTATTTATTTCACATACACATATTTTTCCGGTCACCAAACATTAACCAACAACATTTTATTGTATGTTTTTAAACATAAGCATAAAAAAGATAAACTTGTAGGACTATCTGTAACTATAGAAAGGAACTATGAAATTACCTGATGACACTGTACAGCTCAGCAGTTACACATTTCTGGATTTCAGAATTCAGTAAGGAGCCGATACAAATAGAGTTCTTTTAGTTCAGCATTCATACAATTTACAAGTATGCATTATGTTACGTTGAACAGCAGACTTTTAGAGTATGAAAATGAGCAATACATCAAAATAACCTAGAAACACCATGGAAGATTACTATCAACAAACGTCATCTTTCCAGTGCAGCAATGCATGCAGAATAAAATAACTTTCAAGATTTGTTGTGAAGTTATAATGAAAAAACCACAGCTTCGCCATTTTGAAAAACCTGTTATTTACACAAAGTGTGCACTCTCTGAATCTGGCAAGAGGACCCCTAAAACATCAAACAAGCGGTATTTTTACATGGGGTGGGCCAAAGAGTAATCTTTTGCCTGATTTGCACTTAGAATATAGTGGATACAACCACAATGGAATGCCATTTTGTCAGGGCAAAAACTTGCATTGCAAACATTTGTTGACAATAGAATCAGAACTATAATCTTACTATGGCCTTAGATCTTTAAGGTAGCTGCAGAGAAAATAAAACAAGAAGTTAAGCAAAGTGGTGGGTCTGGCAGGGAACTCTATTTTCCTTAGATCAAATTACCTAAACATCAAACATATTTTAGGCCCTTCTAACACCAGATTAAATCATCAGTCAAATAGTTAGTTTCTTATTTGTCCATCGATAAACAATACGTTCAATGATCGTCCAGGAAAGGATTTTGATCTTACCTCAATTCATTATGTCCCCACTCTGCGCCAGAGTTTGTCTCCTCCTCCTCAGCCTCTACCTGCTTTTTGGCTTCATCTAATGGGGGAGGGCAGCTTTCCAGCCCTGGCTTCTATACGGTCAGCCTCTCCACTAATGTATGGGCAGAGGGACCTCGAAAGGCAAGGCCAAAGAATCTAGTGTACAATATGTATAATGTAGTTGTGTTGTCTAGTTTGTTTTAATAAACAATCTATCACATGAGTTTCTTGACTACAGAGAATAAGTTGAGTAACAAAATGTCAATATGGGGCAGCAGTATCACAGCAATATTGATGGAGTATGCATTGCAATATTGTTTGCCAGAATAAATAATAAATACAATAGGAAATTAAATAAAAAAAAAAAAAAAACATTTTGAGAAGAATCTGAAAGACAACCAAAGAACAGAGAATGGGAGTGAATAGACAAATAAAGGTCTGGTAAGGAATGTGAGTATATATGTGGTGATGGGTGTTTTTGTTATTATTATTTTGGGGGAAGGTTTCTAATATTGCATATATAAGAAATTAAGCGTTCAATAGTAGTTATACTGTCTTGTGACTCAGTATGGGGAGCCTGTCTGATGACTAGAAAATCCTATTTCAAGGAACTTACAGTAAATGGCTAAGGGGGGAAGTATTCAAAGTAACAAATAGCTAAGCTTCTAATAAATTATATGACATGCTCCCTAATTGCCTTTTTGTGTATAAATCTTAATATGCTGTCACTAAGGTTAAACAAGGGGCTAGTGATCATTTCACATGTCAATGTTGTAGTTGAATGAGAATTTTTTCAAGTTTACTGGGAGGCCAAACAAAATGCCTCATTTATCAATTGGATGCTCTTTCATCTCTTATTTCTTTAAGTGTTTCTGAAGAAAATAGGAGAGAAGCATCTATCTGTGGCTTTATCTGCATTAAGGCTGCCATCTTTAAATGTGTAAACTCCTATAATAAACATTTAGAAAAACTACAAAGCCATGTGAAGCAGCTGACACGCCTGCATCATTAACCAATCCTTTTTCATGCAAAGTATTATGTACTGCTTATTAGTAATTGTGAAGTAATGTACATTTTGTGAATAGAATATACAACAATATATATATATATATATATATATATATATATATATATATATATATATATATATATATATATATATATATATATATAATGTCCTTTCTAGCTGTATTCCATAGATCTGGCATAGATCACTTCTTTCTACCTGCAGAACGTGGACTGCACAACACCCAGCTTGGTCCATTCCTCATTGCCACACTCCTTAGCTGTGATCTCACCATTGTTAAGTTACCAGTTTATATGCTCCTGACCCCATGGAAAGGAGTATCCTTCAAGGTGTACTCTGGTGCATGCTCAATTTGAGCATGGTGATGGGGGTTACAATCAATGTCACAATGCCACCCTCCTCAGGCAAGGTGTCACAATGGCTGACTTAATTTCCCTCACAGCTCTAAATCACTCAAAACTAAATCAATACTAAATAATTGCGTGTGGGATCTCCAAATAGGCATTTCTTGCTGGAAGGGGTAGTAAGATAAGCTTCTGTACCAGTTCCCAACCAGAACTTACTTTACAGTGTGCCTTCTGCATCTGCAGAGGTTTTAAATATTGCCTCAGATTCACCATTGTCAGTATTTAAGTCAAGTAAGGTCTAGTTACTGTTGTTAACCATAAAATCACCAGCATGGAACATGAGGGAAAAAGGTAAGTCTGGGCTTCATGCACTCAGGGCAAGAACTGAGTATCCTTTAACTGTGCATGGAAGGTCAAAGCAATTGTGGTAATTATAATTTTATTATAATTACCCATAATTAGGTTTCACACGTGTGTGATAATAACCTACATGCTTTTGACATCAGGAATGGCTCATGTATGTGGTAGTACGGCTAGCCTTCATCCATTCCAGGGATACATATCAAAGAATCCATAAATTCTTGCGAAAATGAAGCTGAGAATGAATGTTTTAACATTGATAATATGGATGTACAAAATTAAGAGCAGTGTAAATGCTGTGGTTGTACAGCTGATTATTGTCGGACTCACATGCTGTTTTGTTTTATGACCCATCATAAACCTATTAAAGGGCTAGTAATAAAGGAATGTAATTAGTGATAAAAACCTTGTTGCCTAGTGAGCCAGGACAGTCATCCTTGCTTTGGATTTTATTAAAGCGATCAGGATAAAGAGGGGAATAAAGGGTAAAGAATGCATTAATTCCCTTTAGAAATCAGCGATATTAGTAAAAGGACATTTAAACAGTTCCACAGGGGTAGCACGTGTTTTTCTTTAAAATGCCCTTTTCCATTGAAAATCATCAATATATATATGTTGTTGATGGTGATGATGAGCATAATCTTCAGGCTGTTTTTCTAATTCTGTCCGCAGTCCCTCAAAAATGTATTCTTAATGAGAATGTTCTGCTGGAAACTCTAGCAAGTGCTTATTGGCTTATGGTCATAAATACAGCTCATTCTGGTGGATAATATAGTGGGACTCTCTTCCAGCTCTGATAATAGAACAGTTTGGATAAAAAGTGCTCTACTGTAGTTGAAAGAAAGACAGACGCAAAATGAATGCATTTCCGATGATATTAAATCAGTACAATGTCTGAAGTAAACATTACGTCAGTAAAAACTGTTTACCCAAATTGGAGAGTTTTCACAAACCCAAGTAAATCAATGTGGGTATAAATCTAGTAGTATTGCCTCGCCTCTAATCAATACACTTAACTGACGGTGTCTCACAGTTCTTTAAAATACTATATACTATATGCCAGACCTGTACTTGTGTACAGCTATGGCCAAAGGTTTTGCATCACCTAGAATTTTACGGTTGAGACATAATTAAAAACAAAACAAAACTGTATGAACATAATTTAGATCTTTTATTTAACATCATGTAATCAAAGAGAGTACAAAATGATATCACAGAAGTCTATCGGAAGCCATAATAGCTGTACAGTATTTCATGCTAGACTTCGAAATGTCCATTTTTTTTAATTGTGTCAGTTTTTCGTTAAGTACATCGAAAACTACAAAGCGGTATGTAATTCAATATGTTAACGTAACATTATTCAGAAGATTTCATTTGACTTTATGAAGCAAAATTAGTTAATTCCTTATGGTGATGCAAAACTTTTGGCTATAGCTGTACACCCTTCAGACAATTCATTCATACTGTATGCAGACTGGTAACATTGTGTTGTTATTTTAACTGTGTTCATGAGCAATTGGTTGGAACCTGCAATTCTAAAAAAAAAAAAATGTAACCACTTACAATCCATCCCTTAATATTGATTATTTCTTTTGTAAATTTGTTGAGTGCCTTCACCTTTAACTGTAATTAAGTACCAGAACAACAAAGTGCTGGAAACTCAGAGCATTTTAATTGAAAGTTGTGTAACGGCTGCATATTCATGTCTTCTTCTCCCACCCACCACTCTCTGGCAGTACAAAAAAACCTACACCACAGCATGTAAGCAGGGAGCAATTAACCATGTGCTAATTCCCTCTTTTTTTCTCACAGAAAGTAAAGACACATCAAAGACAGAGGAACAGGTATCTTTTCACTTGCTCCTCACAACGTGGATTTATTTGTCCTAACAGGACTTTTAAACCTATTGTGTCTGGCTTTTCACCGCTCTGAACTGAGCAATAGAGAAACTATAGTAACCAATAATCTGTTTCACTTCAATGGAAACTATGTATCATGGTGGGTGACAAAGCTTGGGATAAATACAAAAAAAAAACCTTTAACAATAGGGCTCCGTAGGCATGTGTCCAATACTATACTCTCTGTCTGCTGTCACCATTGGCTGTTCTTGTGTGGGACTATAGCATGCTACTCGTAAAATTAACCAAACTGCTTAGCTTGTTTTAATGGATAGTACAAATGCTTCCCTTCACAAAGCACTCCAAACAAATTTAAATAATTGTTTCTAAATGACAATCCCACTTCAAGCCATAAAATATTTGAATACACAATGTCGACACATATATTATTCACACAGCTAATAGCCTGCTCCACTGAGTTTTCACACATGCATTTTTAAGAACTGCATCCCCTTTGTCTGGCTAGATGGTTGACTCGGAAAGACATATATTAAAATGTATTTGTAATCTACAGATATGCATGTTAAACAATCAGGTTGGTAACTTTATCATTTATATTGTCAGAAAATAGAGGGACATATAAATTCAAATACTTTCAAAAGCCAGTAAATAAATCTATTTGTTCACATGTTAAAATAACAAACCATAAATAAAACAAAAAAATAAAAATAAAAATGAATGGGCAGCTTTATTTCCTATTGCATGGTAATATGCATATGCAACAGGTCATCTTCTTTGAGTCACTTCTGTTATCAAAAACCTGTCCCCTGCAAGTGTGGCAAAGCAATGGGATTGAAGCTCCTTAAGATTAAGTAGCAGGTTTCCGAAAAATATAGCATTATACATCCCCATGGGTTGCTACAACTGTTTAAATAGTGTACCTGTAAAAAGAGCTTTGGAACACATTTTAAAGTGTAAAAAGTTGTCAGGATGTTAACAAGCTAAGACACTTTTAAGACGGTTAAGACACTTAGCTTGGGTAGGTAGGTACGCACATAGCCTCCTGGATGACGTGATTTTCCACTGATATCTTACAGATAGTGCTGACCTTTGCTTGTGAGGTAAGGGTATAAGATATCAAAAGATCAGATCCTTTTGTACAACGGTCAGTTGCTAG
The DNA here is from genome assembly GCA_030684275.1 of Acipenser oxyrinchus oxyrinchus. NCBI lineage: Eukaryota > Metazoa > Chordata > Actinopteri > Acipenseriformes > Acipenseridae > Acipenser > Acipenser oxyrinchus. Next base: position 23,850,462 of record CM060250.1, read on the forward strand.
GGGACACTCACTACCTTGTTTTTACTTGATTCATTTTTAAGTGATATGAATCGTATACATGTATGTATAAATTCAAGGGACATAAAAATAGGGGTATGCTATAGACCACCAAATTCAGGCACCAAGCAAAATAATCTGTCATACAATAACATTAGAAATGTGTGTAACAAAGGAAAAGCCATACTAATGGGGGATTTCAACTTCCCCCATATAAAATGGGAAAACCCGGTGGGGAGCACAACAGCCGAAATTGAAATGGTAGAAATGACAAATGATTGCTTTCTAGTGGAGAGCACGACAGCCGAAATTGAAATGGTAGAAATGACAAATGATTGCTTCCTAACGCAATTTGTCAATGCACCGACTAGAGGGGAGGCATCCCTTGATTTAGTCTTTTCAAATAACAAAGACAGAATAACTAAAACAGAGGTCAGGGAACCATTGGCAAACTCAAATCACAACATGGCCTCATTTGAAGTGCTTTTTAACCCCCCAAAAGTAACGACTACAGCTAAGGTTTACAATTTAAAAAGGCAAACTATGAAGGAATGAAACAGCGACTAAAGTAGATTGGAGTAAAATAGAAAACACATCCAATAGAAAACACATCCACAGAAAAAAGGATGGCTATTTTTCAAATAAAGTGCAAAACAATTATATCCCAAAAGTAGACAAATCAAAACCTAAAACAAAATGGCCAAAATGGTTTCATAGATCAATTAAAACAATATTCAGAGAAAAAAGGCACTTTACAGAGCGTTCAAAAGGGACCAAAAACAAAGTACACAGAAAGAGTACTTGGAACTGCAAACACAAGTCAAAAAGGAAGTTAGAAAGGCCAAGAGAGAGACATAAAAATGAACATTGCCAAGGGGGCTAAAACCAATTCCAAAATATTTTTTCCAATATTATAACAGCAAGAGAACAGTAAAAGATGAGATAAAGTGTCTAAGAGATACAAATGGCAAAATCATAGATGAAGAGAAAAAAATAGCAAATATATTAAATTATTACTTTTCACAAGTTTTTACAAAGGAGGATACGGACAACATGCCCCACATGTCGACCTGTTCCTATCCAGTTTTAAATAACTTTAGCATAACAGAGGCAGAAGTGTTAAAGGGACTAGGAGCTCTTAAAATAAACAAATCCCCTGGGCCGGATGAGATCCTCCCAATAGTACTCAAAGAAATGAAAGAAGTTATTTACAAACCGCTAACTAAGATCATGCAACAGTCTCTTGACACGGGTTGTACCGATAGACTGGAGAATTGCAAACGTAATACAGATCCACATAAAGGGAGACAAACCCAAATCAGGTAACTACAGACCAATAAGCCTGACTTCTATTATATGTAAACTTATGGAAACTATAATAAGATCCAAAATGGAAAATTACCTATATGGTACCAGTATCCTGGGAGACAGTCAGCATGGTTTTAGGAAAGGGAAATCATGTCTAACTAACCTGCTTGATTTTTTTGAGAATGCAACATCAACAATGGATAATTGCAAAGCATACGACATGGTTTATTTAGATTGCCAAAGCTTTTGACAAAGTCCTGCATAAAAGATTAATTCTCAAACTGAACGCAGTAGGGATTCAAGGAAATGCATGCACATGGATTAGGGAGTGGTTAACATGTAGAAAACAGAAAGTACTGATTAGAGGAGAAACCTCAAAATGGAGCAAGGATAAGGGTGTCTGCTAAGAAATAAATATAGTAAGCAAACTTGTTAAATTTGCAGATGACACAAAAATAGGAGGAGTGGCAAACACTGTTGCAGCAGCAAAGGTCATTCACAATGATCTAGACAGCATTCAGAACTGGGTAGACACATGGCAAATGACATTTAATATAGAAAAGTGTAAGGTACTGCATGCAGGCAGTACAAAAACGTGCATTATAAATACCATATGGGAGATACTGAAATTGAAGAAGGAATCTATGAAAATGATCTAGGAGTTTATGTTGACTCAGAAATGTCTTCATCTAGACAATGTGGGGAAGCTATAAAAAAGGCCAACAAAATGCTTGGCTATATAGTGAAAACTGTTGAATTCAAAAAAAAAATGCATTAGTAAGACCTCACCTAGAATACTGTGTTCAATTCTGGTCACCTTGCTACAAAAAGGATATTGCTGCCCTAGAAAGAGTGCAAAGAACAGCAACCAGAATTATCCCAGGTTTAAAAGGCATGTTGTATGCAGACAGGCTCAAAGAATTGAATCTATTCAGTCTTGAACAAAGAAGACTATCTGATTCAAGCATTCAAAATTCTAAAAGGTATTGACAATGTTGACCCAGGGGACTTTTTCGACCTGGAAAAAGAAACAAGGACCAGGGGTTACAAATGGAGATTAGATAAAGGGGTATTCAGAACAGAAAATAGGACGCACTTTTTTACACACAGAATTGTGAGGGTCTGGAACCAACTCCCCAGTAACGTTGTTGAAGCTGACACCCTGGGATCCTTCAAGAAGCTGCTTGTTGAGATTCTGGGATCAATAAGCTACAAACAACCTAATGAACAAGATGGGTCAAATGGCTTCCTCTCGTTTGTAAACTTTCTTATGTTCTTAGGTATCTAAGACTTTTTCTTTTGTGCTTATCTTAATCTCCTCCACCGTTCTTTTAATAATGCCTACACTAAGAAGTAAAGGCTCTCGTTAGAACCTTGCTTTGCCACCGTGGGGAGACCTTTTTAGGTGCTTCTAAGAACCTTTTTTACATGGGTTCTATATTCTTTATTTGCAGACTTTCTGTTTTGTCATGTAAGCTATGAAACATGTATTGAAAACTGGAGTTTGCAAAACAATACGGTACCGGTATTATAAACCATAATTTACAAACTGACTTGATCAGAAGGGTTAAAAAATGAGCTATTTGCAAAATGTTATTAAATGTTTCTTTGTCCTTGAAAACGATGTCTCATTCTTGCTGCAGACAAGTCTCCCACATCACCTTGCCTTTTATATAGCCTACTGTCTGACTGCGGCAAATTAACGCCTGCTTTTCAGTTCTTAAAATAATCATGCAAATACCAGGCCCACAATTACCGGCAGCTTTAATAAATTAGATGGAATATTTAATAGACCTCACTTGCAAAATCTTCTCCCAATTTTAGTGGTTTCGTTCAGAAACGCCCTAGAATTACATATGAATATACATAATTACCTATGCATCAAGGGCTAAAATGCACAGAGACATTGCCCCCGCAAATCACGTCTTAATTGCGTGTGCTTTATAAATCCCATCCAAGAATTCAGAACCCTCAGTGCCCGTTTTACATAAAACATGCACAATCCTTTTATAAATCTGGGCCTGAATGCACAACATAGTATTTGGATCCACATCAAGGTATTGAATAAATGGTATAACTAAAAAAGTTTATAATGTGCCTTGCAATGTTTTTTGTTTGACACGGGAACATCTAATTTTGCCAGGACACAGTGAAACATGACGTGAATGGTGTGAATGTCCAGTGCCTCCAGATTTCAATAAAGAAATGAAACCTTATTTCAAATAAATAAATAAAAAATAAATAGGGCAAGAAAAGGGGAAAAAAACATGCACAATACATTATATTATACAGAAACCATAAATGAAACACAGAGAGCTCATAGAGATTTTGATTCAGTTTGTTATAGTGTCTGTCAATAGAGGACAAACCCCCCCCCCCAAAAAAAAATCCAAAAACACACACATTAAAATCTTTTATTTGGCAGCTGCGTAGCACAAGGTGAATAAGGACGCTGTCGCTTGAGCTAAAAGCTTGCAAAATAAGCAGTTGTGATTTGCTGAATACTCTTTTAAGGGATTTTAAAATCGGGCCTGTCCCTTCTAAAAAAGGCTTAAAGTATCTATCAATTTGCAAAACAGACTTAAAAGCAGCTACAGAAATGTTCTGCTTGTGCTTCACAATGCTGTACCAATGCACCCTTCATGTGATGTCATTCTCTATATGGACGTTTTCTCTCTCTCGCTCGCTGTTACTTTATCACATGACATGAACAGGGAAAAAAAAGCCAATTCCAATTCCAACAGTGACAGAAAATTGCCCACTCTTCCCGATAAAATTAGAAAAGCTGTTCGTGTTTTTATCTTTCAGATTTCCTGGGTTTTATGGCTAAATACTAAAGCACTGGAGGCTGGTCATGTTATAAGCTACTAGGAAAAAAGTTAAGCTTCCACGTTGGCTAGCCGAGATATGGACTATAAGCTGACAAGTAATTAAACCAGCATATCTGTAACAACTGTCATCTCTTATTTCTGTGCAGCTTGGACCTAAACCAAAGACGAGAAAGCCAAAAAAATTTTAAAAAAAATTTAAAAAAAAGACTTCACATTACTGGGCAACTGCTGAGCATCTCCCGCAGAACAGTTTAGTAGACTTGGGCATTTAGAGGATTGTGCTGGAGATCAAAAGGGTCAGAGATCCCTTTACCAATTAACAGCGGGGAGAAGAACATCAAATAAGGTGTAAATTTCAGCTCTGCAGTTTTGAGTGAGCCAAGCATGAAATGCATTCTAATACTCTTGAGTAACTGCAGCTTTGAGCCATCAGTGATGTCACTGGTGCTCTAAAGGAAGCTTAATCGCACTTAGAGTGGCATGTAGCAATCCTGCTCAGCTAGGTGCTAAAACCTGTGTCCTGTGTGTTTGATAACATGGGAACAACAGTTTTCAGTACAATTGATAAAGGTTAGAAAGCCCTAAAAAAAAACTCAGGTTAGGAAGGGTGTACACATTTGTTTTGACTAATTAATATCAGTGTATGAAATGTTTATTTAAATATTCCTTAAAAAATAATAAATAAATACAAAATACAGTATATATCATCCAACTGAAACATGAACAATAATATATAAATAAAGAGCTATTTTTCAATCTAATAAATATTTCTAAGCCCTTCTAATATTCTCAACTAGGTGAACCTATAGCAATGGTAAAGCATATGTTATACTTTATTACATTCTTAATACATATTAAACCTATGTTCCTTTTACACCAATGAAATTAAAATTGTAATAGTGACAATTAATAACTACAAAAAATGCTCAGTAATCTATTTAATAATTCTTAGGCTTTAATATTCGTTAACTTTATTTACACCACTAATGGCTGTTAATTTGGGATTTCCTATCTTTCCTATCTTGCATTCCAGATTTGTTGTTTTTGTTTTCAAAGACAGCAGGTATTAGCCTCCCTGAGTGGCTGGAAAACATAAAACCCACAGAAGCCTTGAAGCAACAACAAAGTGCAAAACGAGGAGTGACCATCACAGATGCATTGTCTTTTCCTCCCAGAACAAGTCGATGCAGACAGAAGTAAATGACAGTTAATTACAAATTACATTCTGGCTGGGGCTGCTGGGCCCCCCTGGCATGAATAATAATCAAGCCCTTAGGCTGTCACCTGCCTGCAAAGGAACATAAGGAGACTCAGGCTGGAGCACTAGGCAAGTTTCAAAACAAGCTGCTGTACACACAAGCTTATTGGATTACAGAGATTTAGAAGGGGGAAAAAACACATTCAGATCTCTGTCAGAAACTCCACTAGTAGATGGAAGAGACATCCTGGAGGGCAAGAAATTACTTTATTTTATTTTATTATGATTTGTTTCTATATACATAAACAAAGCTCATTTCATATTAAATATCGGTGTTGTCTCTCTATAACATATGTAGTGTATAGTGTATATATAATATAGTCAGATAATGTCCAATTTCCAAAGTTAGCCTGTTATACAACAAATGGGAGTAACAATTTACGTACATGTAACAATTTAATCAATTCAAATATAGATAGATATATAAAAGTGTGCTTTTATATATTCATGACAACTCATGACTAATTATTTACATATTTTCACATGAATTCAAAAATAAATTGAATGTTACTTTATATCTAATTATATTGAAATGAAGGAGACTTTTTTTTTTAAAAACTATATTGTGGTTATGCGTGGGGATGGATAGCCTTAATACTGTACAGTTCCTTTGCAGAAATCTATATCTATAGTAAAACATGACATACATTAAAAAAACCACGGTTATATCATTCAGCACCTTCTTTTAGTCTGACCAATTTGAGTAGGATAGTGCAGGTATTGTAGGCCTCATTTATATGTATTTACATTCTAATACAGACAATAATTACATTCAATATCAGAAGAAAAATACAATTTGAGTAAATCTTAATTCTCTGGAATCAAAGACCAGATTTCCAAATACATTTTTCAGAAAGTAATAATAATAGTAATAATAATAATAATAATAATAATAATGATGATGTCGATGATGATGATGATGTTGATGATAATATTCCTTTGCCATCTTTATTGTTAAATTACGATCTACAGCAGTCTACCTTTTATGACAGGAATGTGCCAGTCAAGCATTTCAATACATCTATTATGCATATAGCAGTCAGTAACTAAAGAGTCTTTTGTAATTCAGTACAGCAATCTTCACTCATGTGATTGTGCTAAGGGCTTACTGTGAAAGACAAAGAGCAACACTGTGCAATGGAGCTCATTATGCATGTTTTAAAACAATTTGCAATTCAAGGCCACACAAAATGGTAAAATGAAGTAACTGGTGGCTTCAAAGCTGCAACTGGAAAAGCTGCCCCCCTCCCCCCCGGTCACCCATCACAATTACATCTGAATAAAATACAAAATAAAACCAATAAGATTGTGTACATTCCTCAGAATATCACTTCAATAAAAATCTTGATAAAAGTCTTGATATTCATTCATCAGTACTGGTGTTAATCTAATAACTTGTATTCATGTTATTTTAGTTATTTAAACATATATTAAAATTGTTGTATTTAAATGGTTATTATTATTATTATTATTATTATTATTATTATTATTATTATTATTGATTGTGTTCCCTGTCGGTGAGATGAGGTGAAAAGCTCTAAAACCACAATGCAGATGAACCCGGCTCTTCTGCATTGTAGTTAAGATGGCCGCTAATAAAAACCTGATTTAATTTGCTAAACATTACTACAATAACAATTTAAACCAACTTCAAATATATGATCGACTGGGAATTGATAATCCATAGGGCTCTGATGTTTGCAATTTTAGCTGACCTATTATATATTAACTAACAATTAACAGAAAAATAAATAATGTTTTTTAACATGTTTATAAGGTGGTTGTTAATAGTTAATAGGCAGCTCTTAAAATAAAGTGTGACATTATTATTATTATTATAATAAGTGGTAGACTGCTTTGGTTTCGTTACAGGCATTTACTCAGGCTGTAAGAGAAAATAAAAGGAAAAAGAGAAACAGCTTCATTCATGGGGAGCAGAAGAGCAGGTCCACCTTATCAGCAGCAGACTGATTTTGACTGTACTGACAGTGACACGAGTAATCCATCATGTCATCAGCCCGGTGACGGATGTACCAGCTCCTCATCTCAGTGTGTGTGAAGGCAGGGCTATGTAGCAAGCCAGGAGGCAAGTAACACTTAACCCCTGCACTCCTCCTGCTCCTGCTGGGTCGGCAGCAACCTCTGTCATGTGTGAGAGGTCTTTCCCAGTGACAGTAAATCTATATAAACACACGCAATCTAAAATCATGACAACTCTGCACCATGTAGCCTTATAACACTATAATCATGACAGGCATAAAAGTATGGGGTCTGTATTACTTGCTACATTATATTAGTTAAAGGGTCTAGTAAACATGTTGCAAAACAGACAATGTCAGACCAAACAAAGTAACTTAATTCCTTCTTTAGTCTTCAAAAACTAGTGGTATACTTTTCAATAAATATGACCATTTGAATTAAATCATTAAGTATGGTCTGTACATTTCTTAAAACTTTTGATGGTCAAAGAAATGTAGTATCTATTTTAATATCCACAGGAAAAATCATAATTACTTGTATGTGAACAAAGATGATTTAATTAAATGTAAATTCTAACGGTACCATAGTCAATCAATAACAATGCATGTAAAAACAAATTACCCTATTCTCCAACCAAGTACTTCTCAGCTTCAGGAAAACAACACTCTCATTTTAAAGATTTCTAAAACAACTCCAGGAAAGTATCTAATTTCACTGTCCCACCACTAGGCAGAGCTGCCTGCCCTATGAGGGATGATTTCCTTCAGTGACATGTGGCCTGCTTCACTATAAGCCAAAACACAATAAGAAAGTTGTATTTCATACAAGTAATTCCAAACATGAAAGTGTAACTTCTTCTGGTTAAACATCAGGGACAGTGAGACCCTTTTCTATTTTAAGGGGCAAAAATATAATTACATATTATATATATATATACAGTATAAGTTTGTATGAACAAATAAGAGGCTTCTAGTTAACATTAGATTTATTGATATTGGTGCAAGAAAGCATGCTAATAAAGTTTCAATCCATTTGCAAAAGACACAAGTGTGTAATTATAACAATTCCTTGGTCAACCAGCAATAAAATATTTATTATTTTAGGAATAAAAACATCCTCAGGAGCATTGTGTAAAGGGAATGGCATATAGGGCCATGGGCAGTGATTAAAACAAGACAGCAGTGAAATGGTAAAATGAACAGCTCATAGAAAACAGCTCAATGTGTGTCGCCTAATAGATACAAACAAGAGGTTAAAGCAATGTGGTAGTGAAATTATTATTATTTTTTTTACTGGGCCACACTGGTAATGCATCTCCAACATCTATCTATAAAATATTAAGACAATACCTAAGTGTTCGACCTCTTTAGCCCAGAAACTTCAGTCATATTAGGTATGTGGTAAACAACCCTGCAGGTATGAAGTCAGTACTTCAAATAGTTACTGAGTTATAAGAATTTGCATTGCAACAGCTTTGTAAAATTACTGTCGCAAAAGGGTTAATTTTTCTAGTATACTTAACATAGAGAATCATAGAATACAGTTGAGTAAGAAACAATAAAAGATGGGAAAAGAAAATTGTCTGCCAATTTTGGTAAAATTTGTGTTATTATACTGCAATGCCCCCTGAAGTAAGCAGGTAACAACAATAAGTTAACTCAAATTTAAAGCTCTTTATGGTAATTAAGCATGTTTTATTCTAAAGGAATTCCCCAAAAGTGTTTACACATATTCGCATTTCATTCAAGTCTTTTCTTCCATTCAGCTTAAGCAACCCACTGGTTTCAAGTGAAGAAAAGTACCTTTATCCTCTAAAAATGTAATCCTTCAGAGGCATCTAAGGTGATAAAAATCAATGGCCTGAATAGAAAATTGCCTGGGAGGGTTCACAACAGTTTGAAGATCAGAGAACAGATTAAGCAGGGTACTGCTTCAGACACTGTTGCTAAACACTTCAGCCTCACCTTATTTGACAGTGATCTAACAGGCAACCATTTAATTTAGAGGGTCCAGTGTCGATCTTTTGTCACCTCCGATGTCCCATATCAAACTTTCAGGAAACAAAAGCTCCGAAAGCAGGCAATCAATAATGAGATCAGGAGATGTTATCATAGGAGGAACAGGACTCAGGCTGCTTTGTTTGGAGATGGTTGTTTTAGAGAATGCCCCAGCCTGGGCTGCTTGTCAGCGACTGACCCTAATGTACACAGCATGATTGAATGAGCAGAGATAAAGTCTACAGAAAATGTGGCAAGTTGAAAGGAAAACACAAATTAAAAATACATTTAAGAAAATGTGCTACACTATGTGTGGTCGCACTGGCCGGTGATCCTTCATTCACCTTGGTGTGAAAAGTGCAGTACTCTGTAACTATGTGAATGTTTAGAGTTGGGTTAAAATAAATCACACAGGGGTTGAGGTAACAAAAATATGATAAAAGGCTTTATGTCTACAAACAATGTAATAAATAAATATATGCAAGCACACATCGAGGCATACCAAGAATTCGTGTTCTAAGGTTTAATATAAAGGTTTCTGTTTCATGTTGCTTCCTTCCTGGTTCTCAGTAGCTAAGCTGACTGAAAATCCTGGTGGTCTAGAAGTATAAAGGCTTAAATTTAAAACACCATCTATTAACTCAACAACACTTGAGTAAAAATAAAGCATTGCATCTTTCAGCTTTTTATATTCTGCAGTAAGTATATTTACAGTTGCTATTTTTACATTTACCTTACTGTCTTAAATGTTATGTGCTTGCACTTAGGAGTCTCAAGACATGAACAAAATCAATCAGTGACATACTAAGCCACTTGATCTATACAAATAAAACAGCCTTTGTCTAAGTCCTAAAAATATTTTTTGCATTATATTGTTAATCATACAGCTATTTATGAATTGCCGATGTGGCTTCATACCTACTGCACCAACTCTAAGTCCAAAGAGGACTCAAATAATTTCTGCCCAGGACAATAACCTTGGTGGCCTTTTTTTGTACACCACAGCGCCAAAGGAGAAAAGAGGTGGGCCCACTGTAGTTAACGAGATTCCCTACCACAAACACTGATCTAGGATAAAACTAAAAGAATGCTGATAAGGATATTAAGCTCACACTGAGAACAAGGGAGATGCACTGCTAAGATCAACTGCAGAAGGTAGTCTTTAATAGTTTTAAATATCTATCAAAATCTACTTATGAAATAAAGCCTCTTAACTAGCTGAACAGCTGTCACCACAGAATAAAACACATGATATCTATTTATTTTTCATCATGCACTAACTACAAATGCAAATATTAGCAGAAGTGCAACATCACTTTAAAAGAAAGAGATGACCTATTGAGAAAGTACATGAGTAAACGTGTAGCACTACACCATTTATTACTGTTTCCCCCTCAGGCGAATACCTTTCCCATAAGCTTATGCATGAGAACATTTTGTTTTATTACCTTGTGAGATACGTTGGAAAAAAGGCTCTTTAGTACCTGGGGAATTAAAATATTCAGCCTTGTCATATCAGTGACTGTTCTCAGTTTCATGCAGGGCACATAATTATAACAGTGTTTTAAATTGAGCCTAGAAGAAAGATGGGTTCAAGTGCAAATTAATTTCAGATTACCACAAAAAAGACAATCAAATCTCAACAAGCTTGCCAGTAAAATGCCTTCCAAAGGTCCCAAAGTCCCATCTCAACCCCCAATTCAACTAAAAACAAAGCCTTTTTGCTTAAATTAGACTAATGATCTAACAGAGCTCTGCTGTCTACCTGATATAGTACTTTTTTAATCTCCCTCCCTCCCTCCGTCACTTTAGAAATAGAATCCAAAATAGTCATATAGCAGCTGTAATGGTCTTTAGAAGTGTCCCTTGCAGTGCTCCTTATTAAACCTGCTTTAAACTGTAATTGCATTAGACAAAATCCGTCTCTGTAGCTTGGTACCTCAGCACAAGGTCATCCATGAGGAAATCAAGTCTTTTTTTTTATTAAACTGTCACATACTGGAACACAAAAAAAAGAGAGAAAAAAGAGGAAAAGGTGGCACAGAGAGGTCAGTTTTTAGTATCTGCAAAGTGACAAAATAAACAGTCGGCAAGTCCAGCAAGGCCTGCATAACATCAAATTGCATTATTCAGAGGAAACTATCAGGCCAAACTGACACTGCTTCAAGTCTGGCATTCATCTCTGCCCCCTCCCAATACACACCACAACCCCCAAGCACTGCCTTCCACCCCCTCCCATCTTATAAGAAGTGAATCAAAACCCAAACAGTGTGGCTCACCTCCTGCAACCATCTATCAGCACGGCTTTTATAGAAATCCAACATCTCACTCTGGTCCTATGGGAACCTGTTGTGGATGGAGGGGAATAGAGTGCTGAAAAAAATCAAGTCAAGCCTCATTACATCCTCATTACCTTTGCAAAACAAAAGAGAGATGCTTTTTTTCTATCGGAGGAACGAAAGGCCCTGGGAATCTCAATGAGAGCCCCCTTTCCTGTTAGTGCACATCCATGCATGGAGCTCTGCTACACTCGGGATTAAAGTTTTATTTCCATTTCAGTAACACAATCATCCCTTCATTAAAGTTTTTTTTAAGGTAAATTTGCCATTACTTACTGTCGCCTGAATCAATTATGAGCCCCTTCTAAATAGCAAGTGGCAAGTTTTATAAACCTGTCATGTTGTATTACAGAAATGGAAAATACCACCTTTTGAAGTTAGCTCTCACCTTTCTTTTTAATGTGTGTTGATTTTAATAGTGCTTATTTTTTCCCTCAAATTACTTTCCCTTCTATTGTTCTGTATGCCACAGGGAGCAAGGTGGGAAACTGCAAACTTGCATCCAATCACAGAAAAGCAATTGTTTTTCAAAACTCCAGTACTACGGGACATTGGAGTCAGGTGTTTGGGGCAATGGTGGGTATGAAGGCTAAAGGAAGTGCAGGTTTTTTTTGCAGTGGTCATCTATACCAGTGATTTTTACCCATTTTCTTAAATGGGAACTACATACTAGGGATGCAAATTGGACCCTGAAAATATGGTCTAATATCCGGTCCCCTTTGAGTATCGAAAATACCAGTATAAATTTGTACATCAGCGAAGACTCCTGACATATGACACCAGTACAGTCACACGTGTTTCCCATTTGCAGTGCAGTAACCGTTACACTGAACTTTTAAACAATGTAGACAGAAAATGGCAGATATGAAATATTATGCAAACATTTATTTTAGGGCACTTTGCTGGTGTTGCTGACCGTTTATTTAATTGTATTGTATTCTTAACAATAAATGGGACCAGACTTCCTGAAGGTATACCAGACCTGTACCTGACTTAAATTTGGATCAAACCACTCATGGCATCCGGTCCAGAAAATGTAGAGATTTTCTACAGATCACTATCAGTAAGAGACTAAAAACACACATAAGGTATTTATACTACAAATTATAAAAAAATAATGTTTTAGATGTATTTGTTAAAAATAGGGGAGAATTTACATTTTTATTTAAAGTTAAATAGTGAATATATTTACTCTCTATTTTTGGTCCATTCTTTTGGCAGTTTATTTCCATACCATGCAGAATTTAACTGAATGTAGAGTAGGAAAACTGTTTTGAGATAAGAACATAAGAACATAAGAAAGTTTACAAACGTGAGGAGGCCATTCAGCCCATCTTGCTCGTTTGGTTGTTAGTAGCTTATTGATCCCAGAATCTCATCAAGCAGCATCTTGAAGGATCCCAGGGTGTCAGCTTCAACAACATTACTGGGGAGTTGGTTCCAGACCGTCACAATTCTCTGTGTAAAAAAGCGCCTCCTATTTTCTGTTCTGAATGCCCTTTTATCTAATCTCCATTTGTGACCCCTGGTCCTTGTTTCTTTTTTCAGGTCGAAAAAGTCCCCTTTTAGGATTTTGAATGCTTGAATCAGATCACCGCATAGTCTTCTTTGTTCAAGACTGAATAGATTAAATTATTTTAGCCTGTCTGCAAACAACAAGCCTTTTAAGATATAAGTTATAGTTATAAACCTCCAATGGCGGCGAGTGTTGTTGTTTAACGCCATCCTAATTGTGAAATAAACATAAAAATAATGCTCAGAAAATAAAGTATACAAAACTAGAAATGGGAATTTACTCTAAGTGGTATGACATATCAGATTGAATGGTTTGTGAACATGAAGTAAATTTGAAATATGAAAATGATTCTTTTATTGATATATCCAGAGGTTATAAACACGTTTATGTTCATTAAACACCTGTAATTGGCTATGTTTACAATTACTTTGGCACCCAGAGTGGAATGTTCTTTTTCTCAAATTCTGATGTCATCATAATAATCGTACTACAATGTTCTAGATTTTGGAGATGCACATTCAAAGCTAGGAACACCTGTACAGGGTAAGTCAGTACCAGTCTGGTCAAATAACATCGTTCCATGGGTCAAAATTCATCAGATTCCAAAAAATAAAATAATCATCTTACTGAGACAGAAATACACATCCTTATCTCCTGTAATCCCATTGCAAATCTTGTGTTAATACATGATTATCGCACAACTTCAGAACAAATAACCCAAGTGCCAATAAAACATAAATAAATAAATAAATAAATAAATAAATAAATAAATAAAAGCCAAACTGGGAAAGGGCAGAGAGCTACATCAGTGCTTCTCCCATGATTGTAAAAAGTATTCTAGTTATATATTTTTACATTAATTTATAAATAAAATAAAAAATATGTTATATAGTCGATATACTCGATAGACTGTCGCTGATATTATTAAACAATAAAATCTCAATAGTAAGCCATGCTTTCCATGTAGCTCAATCAATAAAGCCTTTGCTTGTGGTTTGTAAGATTGTAGCATCAAATCCCACTGATGAAAAATATTTTAATACAAGGTACACTCTTATAATTATAGTAATTACAACTTTTCTTTGAAAATTGAATTGGTTTGAATCACTGCCTCACTTTGTATTCTGATCTCCACGAGTGCACCTCATCACTGCAATATGGCATGTAAACAAACAGCAAAATGTGCTGCTGTTTCTCTTGCTACAAAAAGTTGTAAATTGTTCGAGCTCAATTGAGAGTTGATTTAAAGCAAGCGACAATGGGAACATCACGCAGAGAGTTCCAAAGAGTCGGAGCCATGAAGCTAAACAAGCCTGTGGTGCACTTTTGCTTGGGGATAACAAGCAGGCAAGAGTTGGAGGACCGAGCAGGTCAGAAAGTTGAGGAGGTACTCAGGACCTGTGTGATGAAGGCATTGTAGGTGAGCAAGGCAGGGGGTGATGTGATCATGTTTTTTTTTTTAAGGATCCTGGCAGCGGCATTCTAAACTAACTGCAGTCGGCTTATGGTGCATGCTGGGAGACCACCATATAGAGAGTTGCGCTCGAGTCAAGAGGAGACAAATGCTTGACAAAGTATCTCTGCATCCGGGAGGGAAAGGTAGGGATGGATTTTGGAGATTTCGAATATGGTACAAGGAAGATTTGACCACGGAGGAGATGTGGGCATCAAAGGAGAGGCTGCTGTCAAGAAGTACACCCAGGCTTCATACTGTGGCGGAAGGCAGCAGCAGACAGTTTCCGAGGTTCAGGGCAGCTATATTGAGATTCTTAAGTTGAGTTTTAGATCCTACTAGAAGGAGTTTGGATTTTCTAGTGTTCAGCTGAAGAAAATGTCTCGATGTTTTAAATGCAAGCCAACAGCCGAACCATGGCAGAGGGGCTTCCAGGGTCGAGTTTTAAGTAGAGCTGGGTGTCGTCAGCATAGGAGTGAAACATGAGGCTGTGTTGGCGGATGAGGTGACCCAAGGGAAGCATGTAGATATTGAAGAGAAGGGGTTCAAGAGCAGATTCTTGGGGGACACCACAAGTGATTGGGTTTGCGACACCACTGCATCCAACATAGAAAACAGACTGCATGCATCCAGATAGGTAAGAGGACATCCAGGAGAGACAGGCTCCAAAGATTCCAGCATACTTCTGAAGGCGGTCAAGAAGAATGCCATGATCTATGGTGTCAAAAGCGGCTGTTAGGTCAAGGAGGACAAGCACAGAGGGAGCACCAGCATCAAGATCAGTAAGATCAGTACGGCCGACCTTCAAGACAGACCCACGTGGGGCGACAGGAATTCTGAAAGAGAAAATGAAATGAACATGCAAAAGAGCCAGAGAGAACTGGCATAGATGAAAGCAAGTTGTTAATAAAGAATACAGGGTTTACCCTTGGCTCAGGGAGAGCATGTATGCTGGTCCCAAGGGTAAAAAGTTATAGAAAAACTGAGATTTGAGAAAAGTGCAAGGGAGATGCCGCCCTCTTGGAGGTGAGACCGAGCCGATTGGCTTCCAAGGCTGGGGAGCATATATGCTGCCCCCAGGGGGAAGCTGGAATGATAGACAGATTGTTAAAATAGATTTGGCCAGGGGTCCCCTCTGGCTCTTGGAGAACCTTCCTCAGAGGTCGAGGCCAGCTCGACTGGGCCTAAGGTTGGGAAGTGATCATAAGGTTGCTTTTGATCGTTTTACTACTTAGAATTTATATTTGTGTGTGTGTGTGTTTGTGGAACATTTGTGTTTTTATATTGAAAATATTCAATATTTATATATATATATATATATACAGTACTGTGCAAAAGTTTTAGGCAGGTGTGAAAAAATGCTGTAAAGTAAGAATGCTTTCAAAAATAGACATGTTAATAGATTATATTTATCAATTAACTAAATGCAAAGTGAGTGAACAGAAGAAAAATCTAAATCAAATCCATATTTGGTGTGACCACCCTTTGCCTTCAAAACAGCATCAATTCTTCTAGGTACACTTGCACAAAGTCAGGGATTTTGTAGGCATATAGTCAGGTGTATGATTAAACAATTATACCAAACAGGTGCTAATGATCATCAATTCAATATGTAGGTTGAAACACAATCATTAACTGAAACAGAAACAGCTGTGTAGGAGGAATAAAACTGGGTGAGGAACAGCCAAACTCAGCTAACAAGGTGAGGTTGCTGAAGACAGTTTACTGTCAAAAGTCATACACCATGGCAAGACTGAGCACAGCAACAAGACACAAGGTAGTTATACTGCATCAGCAAGGTCTCTCCCAGGCAGAAATTTCAAGGCAGACAGGGGTTTCCAGATGTGCTGTCCAAGCTCTTTTGAAGAAGCACAAAGAAACGGGCAACGTTGAGGACCGTAGACGCAGTGGTCGGCCAAGAAATCTTACTGCAGCAGATGAAAGACACATCATGCTTACTTCCCTTCGCAATTGGAAGATGTCCAGCAGTGCCATCAGCTCAGAACTGGCAGAAAACAGTGGGACCCTGGTACACCCATCTGCTGTCCGGAGAAGTCTGGTCATGGAAGACTTGCGGCCAAAAAGCCATACCTCTGACGTGGAAACAAGGCCAAGCGACTCAACTATGCACGAAAACACAGGAACTGGGGTGCAGAAAAATGGCAGCAGGTGCTCTGGACTGATGAGTCAAAATTTGAAATATTTGGCTGTAGCAGAAGGCAGTTTGTTCGCCGAAGGGCTGGAGAGCGATACGAATGAGTGTCTGCAGGCAACAGTGAAGCATGGTGGAGGTTCCTTGCAAGTTTGGGGCTGCATTTCTGCAAATGGAGTTGGGGATTTGGTCAGAATTAATGGTCTCCTCAATGCTGAGAAGTACAGGCAGATACTTATCCATCATGCAATACCATCAGGGAGGCATCTGATTGGCCCCAAATTTATTCTGCAGCATGACAACGACCCCAAACATACAGCGAAAGTCATTAAGAACTATCTTCTGCGTAAAGAAGAACAACGAGTCCTGGAAGTGATGGTATGGCACCCACAGAGCCCTGATCTCAACATCATCGAGTTTGTCTGGGATTACATGAAGAGAGAGAAGCAACTGAGGCTGCCTAAATCCACAGAAGAACTGTGGTTAGTTCTCCAAGATGTTTGGGCCAACCTACCTGCCGAAGTTCCTTCAAAAACTGTGTGCAAGTGTACCTAGAAGAATTGATGCTTGATGCTGTTTTGAAGGCAAAGGGTGGTCACACCAAATATGGATTTGATTTAGATTTTTCTTCTGTTCACTCACTTTGCATTTAGTTAATTGATAAATATAATCTATTAACATGTCTATTTTTGAAAGCATTCTTACTTTACAGCATTTTTTCACACCTGCCTAAAACTTTTGCACAGTACTGTATATATATATATATTTACAAGCCTGTTGTTATCTCTACTGGACCTGGCAGCCATCAATTCCTTCATTTTGTACAAGGTAGGAGAGATTTCATCTTAAAGCTAGCCACAGCACTTCAATAGAAACATTTCGATCAGAAAACTGCAAAGCTGCAGGCTGCAGCATCTGAACCTGGATTCTGTGCTGCGAGTGACACACACAACTGTAAAAACAACAACTTTTGAGTTGTATCCAATAGTGTGTCTTTCATTTTAATTTTGATGATGTTTAAAATGTACCGTGATAATGACTGCCGTCGGCAGGTATGAGTATAACCGCGGCGGTTAGCGTTGTCAATAAATGTACAGTGTGTGTGTGTGTGTGTGTTTTGTACGGCCTTTCTGCTGGAGATTACGTGATATTAAGTCAGAAGAACGGGATCTTGACTGCTGAAACCTCGTGAGCCACAAGCACGATTCCTGCTCCGGTTTACATGGGTTTTTACAGCTTTTTTTATCGTGAGAAAGCGATTGACCCTGCCCTTAAAGTCGCGCTGCCAAAAGGACGTCCTTTTGCTGTTTGATGATGTATTCACGCGACAGCGTCACACAGTCATAACTGTAGAGTCAATTTTCAAGTGCATGTAAACCAAGCCACTGAAACCTCAACATGTAGGGAACATATAACTTTTTTTTTTTTAACAAATTGGATAATAAATAAAGGAATTATGGCCATATATACAAAAGGAACCAAAAGCAACCAAAAAGAACTGAACAATTGAAAAAAGTGCAAAAAAAAGAGAAAACAATACCCATTCAAATTACTCGTCCCAGGGATCATGTGGTGCAATATGGAGCTATTCACTGTAGCTTGAATGACCAGCAAGGTAGCTGGTCATTCAAGCTACTATAACTATTTAGTATAACTACTAAAACTATATATATATATATATATATATATATATATATATATTTGGGAAAATAGGTCCTTGTGCTTCCGATGTCAACATTTCTCTTATTTTGTAAAGATGTTGTTTGAAAATGTTTGTTTACTGCACCGAGATAGGTCTGTCTTACAGTGCAGCGGTAACATTGCAAAACACTCGCATTGATGGCTAACATGGACCAATACCAGAAATACACGAGCATGACCTTGTTTAAAGCTCCGACTCTCCTATTTCCAATGGTGTATCACAGTGCCTGAGTAAAAACCTTTCAAGAGCCAGGTCGCCGGCAGGTTTTTTTACATTAGGCTGACCCTACAGAGTTAATGTCATTAAATATTTGTAGACGCAAGTTGGAGAAAGAGTCTGACGTGGCAGGGTCAGAAAGTACAACTGGCTGTAGGAATGAATGCCAGGCAGCAGAATTGAAAGCTGGCACTGATGGGGAGGGGCATCCGCTGACAAGCCGGGATCGCTGAACTGAAGCCAGTGGAGGAAAGACAGGCTCGGCTAAGATGGATTTACAATATAAAGAAAATAAAAAAATATGGTCGCTCCCTGTTAGAATTGGGATTCCTTTTTTAAAAATAATTTTCAAAAGCTTGTCAGTGGATCAGTCTTTATAGAAAGGCCAAGCTGGTGGATTTTCCCGGGATGTATGATGTTTGGATCGATGGGGCGGATTGGAAGGGACGATTTTTTTTTGTGAACAATTATTTTTATTCATTTTCCAATTTTGTCCCAATTTTGGAATGTCCAATTATTATTCAATCTAACTTGGGAGAGACAAAGACAAACACTCACGTCCTCCAATGCCGTTAGCCGTACGTTTTTTTTCACTCTGCAAGCCCGCTGTGCAGCCATATCCAGAACTTACTGCATCGGAGGACCACACCGTTATGAATTGCGTACAGGCCAGCCTGCAGGCACCCAGCATGCCACACGGGTCACTGGTGTGTGGTGAGTTAAGGACTCCCCAGCTGACCTAACCCCTACACCATCCGGGCAACGCTTGGCCAATTGTGTGCCACCCCCTGGGAACTCCCGTCCATGGTCGGCAGCGGCATAGCTTGGAATCGAATCGGCGACCTCCAAGCTATAGGGTGCATTCTGCACTCCTGGCAGAGTGCCTTTATCAAATGTGCCACTCGGGAGCCCAACGATTTCTTTAAAGATTTTTTTTATGAGGAATGACCAGCGGTAGGAGAAATGCAGTCACCGCCAGAATCCGAAGAGAGAGAGAAAACTGGGTGCGTATCCATTTTAAGCTTAAATTTAACTCTTTATATTTAATAATTAAGTATGAGTCTGCAGAGCTGAGTAGCATACGCAAACAAAATAACAGACAGAGTTCGACCCAGGGCTTAATTGATAGATTGGCTTAATTAACTAGGGAGAAGCCACTGCACCTGCTCTCTGAAACAACGCCAAATGGTTACAATAAATGCAAAATTAGCCAACTTATTTTCTCAACCTCAGGAACACATCTCAGATTTACAACACTGTTTAAGAATGGTAGTTTAGTGTTTCGAAAAGACTGGAGATAGGTCATTCAGCATCCTGAATTATGGCACAGCCAGGGACATGCAGCAATTTACCATTTTTAATACCTGCTTGTCCCAAACCCTCCTGGTGTTCAGAACTGGCTAAACACATTGTCATGATGGAGACATCTGTGGTCAAGGTCAACAGGGTTTACCCATCTACCTTGGCGAGAGCTTCTGCTCAACTGCTCCTTAACACTTCAGTGGACTGAACCCTTTTGTATATAGCACAATATGCTTCAGTGTTTGTGATTTTGAAAAATATATCCTTCATCCCCCATTCTGTGGAAGGTAATTCTTATTTTATCTTATTTATTTGTTATTTCCGTGGTTATTCCTGAGCTCTTTTGCAAATATGAGCGCTTTGCACCATAAAGGGAATCCACTGTTTAACTGACATATTTTCCAGTGTGAACAGCTTAACTGAATTGCCAATGACATTGCAAGCACCAAAACAGGATTATTCACACCCAGTTCAATGAAAAGCTTTCAATGAATGTTTTAATCTCTTATAGGTCATTGGATAATCACACCACCCAACTACTGTTTCATGATCAGTACCATATGCCATATGGCACTTTTTTGTTTTGTTTTGTTCAAACAAAGTACATATAGATCGTTTGGAAGGCTAACTTTAGGGATTACATTTGGTTAACTAAAATAGCACCCACTCGGTTACCATCTATGCTATACTAATAATTGACTTTTATGAGTCTAAAAATTAATTTAGATGTCTGAATTAAGGAAATGTTATTATTATTTTTTTAAATGACTTCACTTAACAGAATGCAGCTGATGACATGGTTAAATTCACAGTTCCAAAGCTTCTTGCAGAGTAGTCAGTGTCTGGTATATAGTTCACTCAACTGCATAATTACTACTCATGTACATGTGTCTGTAACCTTGTGATAGAGAACACAGCTTATTATATATATATATATATATATATATATATATATATATATATATATATATATATATATATATATATATATATTACTCTATGTAAAAAACAAAATGCTACCACAGATTCTGAAATGCACAACACTGAATTCACCTTTTTTTCTAGTTGTTGATAAACTGCCCTCAGTTTTTCATATTCATATCAACAGCTATCTTAGAGCAAATGAAGAAAACGGTGATTAATGAATTCCAAGATAACAACCCTACGAATAATAAATGGACAGTTAAAATTCTGGAAAAAAATGATGTGAGCGGTAATTCCTTTAGTGAAAATAATCTTGCCCTGATCATGAATTAAAGTGTTAGTTAGTATTCAGTGTGGGTAGTAGCGTTACACAGACTTCTCATGCTGGGCCTTGTTTGGCTGACTCTTTCCCTTCAGATCAGTTCTTGGATAGGGCAGGAAAAAGACGTTCCCTGCTGTACTGTGTAATACGAGTTACTGTACAGATATCACCCTGAGCCCTGAGCTGAAAGCAAGAGGAAATTGGAATGCCCAAAGAAGCCTTGTGGTAATTAATCATCATACCATGAAGCCTGTCAAAACACTTTTCCAACGCTGATATTGCTGTCAATTACAGCTCGTACTCAGCCATCTGTAATTGTTTAAAATATCACACAGTACCAGGATCCACACATTTTACACTTATGCTTGTTTTATGCTTTTTTGTTCTTATGTTTGTTAAGATGTTTCTGTATAAAACAAATATTTTACAGGTGAACTTTGGTAGGAGGTCTGTGTGTGAGATCGTGATTAAGGGAAGATGCACTCTTCTTCTTCTTGGTGTGGAACATACTGTATCTTTTCAGAAAAGAAGACAACATATTTATTTTAATCATGATTATTATTAGTCGTAGTCGTCGAGTATAATATCTTATCACAAATATATTTATACATATGTATTTTTATAACAAATACAAATTACTTTTTTTTAACCTGAAATGTAAAAGCCTGGCAGAATGATCAGATGAACCACACAAAATACCCCTTTTGTAAATAGGTTTTGCAGTACTACCTAAGAGTTAGTACAAAAACAGATACAATTCGCTGTGTCAAATATAAACCTAAAAATGAGTCGGTGTCTAGGTCACTTTAAATCTATCGATTAAAAAAATATAACCACTAGTAATAGAGCAAGCATGTGAATTGTGAAATACTTTTAAATGCATTCATATTTTGAAAAATGTGAACAAAATAAAGCTCTGCAGACCCAATGACCTGCTCAAGTCCCTGTGGATTAATGTGGAGACTGTGCGATTGGAAAGTATTACAGCAACCTTATTAGCATAATGATTTTCTCCTCCTCTAACTCTGTGTTGTTAGCCATAAGCTCCCAGAGGTCCTTGAGTAGTTTAAGCTTGTTAATAATCATTATGCATGTGCAGTGAAGTGGGTAAAAAGAATAATGAACTCACCTGAGCCAAACTAAATTAACCCTTTTTTTTGTTTTCGTTATCCTCCATTTTTCAAGACAATGGCCACCAGGGACCCATTAAAACAGTCTATTAAATGTTAAAATGTTGGCATCCCTGCTCCATTTACATCTGGTAATGAAAGTGGCGATGTGCATTTATAGGACTTAACAAGCATGCCTGCTTTCAAAGTAATTAAAGAACCTTATCGCTTTCCAGGGATACTAATGTGTAGTCCCAAGTGATTATATAAAATACTGCTCACCTAAGTTGCTCTCAGTTTGGTGAATTATTAAGTATAGTCTATTTAAATCACCTTTTCGAAATAGAGAAATGTCCTGGAAAAAGTTGAAAATTCTTTATTTTCATTACATTTGTAATTACGTTATTTATGATTTAACTTAGACACCAATAAACGCCCCCATCAAGATACTTTACTTCCTTATATAAAATAAAATGTGACCTGCTTGAATTTCTCAGGCCTTTTTATCATTTCAGGACTCCATTAAGGATGAACAAACTAATATCTTCTAAACCTGAGCTACTTGCAGAGCTAAGCGGTTCTGAAAAGATTATGCACAGATCAGAAAGCTTGGCACAGACCTCTTAAAATAGCTTTAGAGGGTAAAAAATGTTCTTGTGCTATTATAGAGTTGTCCTTGTGCTCAGGAAGATGTAAAATGAGACACAGATGAATGTATCTGAATTTAGAAGTTTAAAGTGGAAGAAAAGAAAAAGCTAATTTGACGTTTTCAATACAGCAGAATCAGTAAACAAGATAAAGAACATACATCTTCTCTTATAAACACACACATGAAAAGAACATTTTTGTACATACTGTGTGTGTTTATAAGAGAAGATGTGTATAGACATTGGCGATGGTGTATTAAGTGTATAGACATTGGCGATGGTGTATTTGTAACCAAGCAAATACATAAATAAATAGAATAGAAATAAATAATAAGGACAGAAGGGTACATATAAAGCCAACTGATCACTATGTCCTGAGTAGAGCTTCAAAATCTATTCAGCACACCTTTGAAGGCCTGATGGCTCAATAAAATTGGAAGGAAATTCATGAATCAGATTTGGAGTAAGTGTGGTAGAGAAACTTCCAAAATTGTTTCAGACGGCCATTATTGGCTAGGTCACAAAGCCAAGGTCACTTACTGGTGGTTGTTATGCCTTCCATGTTTCAAGACAATACAGTAAATAGTCTCAGAGATACACCAACCAATATATCGAGCATCAATGAGATAATTATAGATGGATTGTTGCTTTCTAGTAACCCTCTTATTAATTGCTACTTTCCTGTGCTGCTTAATTTCCTGTAAGCAGCTGGCTACTTCTTCAACTGCTGCAGATTGGTTCATAATTGTATACTCAACTGTGTATACCATACATGAGCAATGTCTCAACAAGCCAAACATCACCATCAGGTGGGTGACTCTGGGAAGAGCCACCACTCCATACACTACAGCACCTAGTGTTCACTGGATGTATGCCATCCAACTTCTGACCATGCCTAACCTTGCTAAGAACCTGAGACCTTATGGGAATGGTCTAGGTAACAGGGTCAAATGTCACTTTATAATTGGATTGTATCACTTTTCATCGACTTTCCAACTCAGCTCCCATTGTAAAAGCCTTGATTAAAGGTGACTTTATATTTTTACTCACCAAGAATATTAAAATCCTAAGTTTTAGTGAAATCCCCTAGATGGTGTAGTCATCAGTTTCATCTGTTTCTAGTCTCCCTCTCCCCCATTTACATTTCTATTCATCTGTTCCATACACCTCAGTCTGAGGATGTCTTATGGAACAGGCTTAAGCTTTCTTTGCACTTTATTTTGTATTTATAATTTAAAGATGTGTCGATGACAAACTACCATCTTAAATCTATATGAATTATAAATATTGACAAAGCCTGCTCTGGGTCAAACACTTGAAATGAATATATATATATATATATTGGTTGGTTGTCATGTAAATCAGTCACCTAGTATTCCAGGTGTTTATGTTTTTACAAATTAAAAACACACAGACATATGAAAAACAGCCGTGACTCACAGTACCAAAGTAGTGTTTCCTTATTACTTGCCGTAAAATTTGTTTCCTGCCAGGTTAGCCCAATCAGTTTCCTACTTTGAAGTTTTGTAGCTCCCCATTGAGCAACAAGAAAGCAGACATGTGTAAGTAATATATTTGAATACGCTGATCCGCAGCATGAATAAATGGATAAAAAACAAAACAGCCATAAAATATGAGAAATGAATGATTCCATAGTGCCTATATTTTAGCATATATCAAAATGACAGATTTCCTAATGTCAGGAAATTGTATCCAAACAATTCATACAGGTTACTCAGCTGCTGCCATAAAAACTGCTCGTGGTCATATTATAAAGCTGTCTTTAGTCTCTTAGGGCACGATTTTGATAACATGGGGGCAAGTGCAAGGGCAACAGTCAAAGTCATTGCGGTAACGGTGCAGGGAGTGGTTTGTCCCAAGAGAGTGATTTTTATCAAATTTAGCGCCCGGCAGTCTTTGTGCTATGCCAATCACAGCAGAGTGGGAGGTGAAATCTGATGCCCAATCATGAGTCAGTAACATTCCCTTTAAGAAACTATTTGCGTTGGTGCCACGACACTCAGCATATTCGAGTTGAGAAAAAGAATAAGAAGCGCTAGCGCTGTGTATCCAACATGGAAGAGACACCATCGCAGCATGAAGTGGAAATTGGCAATTCGCAGACAACTAAAGGAACGCTTCACACCACAGGACTAAATATTTTTGACATAAAGGTTGACAATAGTACATGGCACAAAACATCTATGAATGCTTCTTTGACTGGCATCCAAAGAACTGCACAAGAGTGCCAAAAAAAGTTCAACAATGTCCGGCAGAGAAGCAAACCCAAATTATCATCTGCTCGCCGGGCAGCAGTTTCTACAACTGGGGGTCCCTCTGTCATTGAAAATTCCACCTCCCACTGTAGTTGTAAAAGTGTAACGTGACAATGCATTATTGCGATTAAGAGTCAACAGAATAAAAACAAAAATATATTTTTGCTGTTTTTTTTTTTTTTTTGGTATTTGATCGTAATGTTTATACTTGTATTGCTTTTGTTATTTATCATCCCTGGATGCTTTGCATTAATTTGATCTGCCTGTGATTAAATACATAACCTTTACAGTGAATACATGAAATATGGTTAAGAAATATAATGGTAATTAAACTATATACAGTATATACACTACCGTTCAAAAGTTTGGGGTCACTTAGAAATTTCCTTGTTTTCCATGAAAACATACATGAAATGAGTTTGAAAAGGAAATATAGCAAAATGAATAGGAAATATAGTCATTGACAAGGTTAGAAATAATGATTTTTAATTGAAATAATAATTGTGTCCTTCAAACTTTGCTTTCGTCAAAGTATCCTCCATTTGCAGCAATTACAGCCTTGCAGACCTTTGGCATTCTAGTTGTCAATTTGTTGAGGTAATCTGAAAAGATTTCACCCCATGCTTCCTGAAGCACCTCCCACAAGTTGGATTGGCTTGATGGGCACTTCTTACGCACCATACGGTCAAGCTGCTCCCACAACAGCTCAATAGGGTTGAGATCCGGTGACTGTGCTGGCCACTCCATTATAGACAGAATACCAGCTGACTGCTTCTTCCCTAAATAGTTCTTGCATAGTTTGGAGCTGTGTTTTGGGTCATTGTCCTGTTGTAGGAGGAAATTGGCTCCAATCAAGCGCCGTCCACAGGGTATGGCATGGCATTGCAAAATGGAGTGATAGCCTTCCTTCTTCAAGATCCCCTTTACCCTGTACAAATCTCCCACTTTACCACCACCAAAGCACCCCCAGACCATCACATTGCCTCCACCATGCTTGACAGATGGCGTCAAGCACTCCTCCAGCATCTTTTCATTTGGTCTGCGTCTCACGAATGTTCTTCTTTGTGATCCAACACCTCAAACTTAGATTCGTCTGTCCATAACACTTTTTTCCAATCTTCCTCTGTCCAGTGTCTGTGTTCTTTGCCCATCTTAATCTTTTCTTTTTATTGGCCAGTCTGAGATATGGCTTTTGCTTTGCAACTCTGCCTAGAAGGCCAGCATCCCGGAGTCGCCTCTTCACTGTTGACGTTGAGACTGGTGTTTTGCGGGTACTATTTAATGAAGCTGCCAGTTGAGGACCTGTGAGGCGTCTGTTTCTCAAACTAGACACTCTAATGTATGTATCCTCTTGCTCAGTTGTGCACCGGGGCCTCCCACTCCTCTTTCTATTCTGGTTAGAGCCAGTTTGCGCTGTTCTGTGAAGGGAGTAGTACACAGCATTGTACGAGATCTTCAGTTTCTTGGCAATTTCTCACATGGAATAGCCTTCATTTCTCAGAACAAGAATAGACTGACGAGTTTCAGAAGAAAGTTCTTTGTTTCTGGCCATTTTGAGCCTGTAATGGAACCCACAATTGCTGATGCTCCAGATACTCAACTAGTCTAAAGAAGGCCAGTTTTATTGCTTCTTTAATCAGCACAACAGTTTTCAGCTGTGCTAACATAATTGCAAAAGGGTTTTCTAATGATCAATTAGCCTTTTAAAATGATAAACTTGGATTAGCAAACACAACGTGCCATTGGAACACAGGACTGATGGTTGCTGATAATGGGCCTCTGTACACCTATGTAGATATTCCATTACAAATCAGCCGTTTCCAGCTACAATAGTCATTTACAACATTAACAATGTCTACACTGTATTTCTGATCAATTTGATGTTATTTTAATGGACAAAAAAATTGCTTTTCTTTCGAAAACAAGGACATTTCTAAGTGACCCCAAACTTTTGAACGGTAGTGTATATGCATGTGTATGTATAATATGCTTTATATACTTACCCGTAGCTCAGTTATTATTTGTAACATTGAAAAACCAGAACCAAATTTGAGTACATTTTGACTCTTGTTGTCTCTTTATACTGACACACAACCGATAGTGCTGTTGTTTTGTAGTTTTTAACATTTATTAATAACGTTTGTTAATATATGTTTATAGGGGAAGCAAAATTTGCCAAGACACCTCCAGAAGCCAGCCACTGATGTCCATGTAGGAGATCGCCTCATCAACCCTTCAACAGGACAGTATAATGGGTTGTGGAGGACAAGAAGTGGGTCTTCCATCTGCAGGTAACTAGTTTCCCTCATTTAATATATATATATATATATATATATATATATATATATATATATATATATATATATATATATATATATATATACAGTACTGTGCAAAAAGTTTTAGGCAGGTGTGAAAAAATGCTGTAAAGTAAGAATGCTTTCAAAATAGACATGTTAATAGATTATATTTATCAATTAACTAAATGCAAAGTGAGTGAACGGAAGAAAAATCTAAATCAAATCCATATTTGGTGTGACCACCCTTTGCCTTCAAAACAGCATCAAGCATCAATTCTTCTAGGTACACTTGCACCCAGTTTTTGAAGGAACTCGGCAGGTAGGTTGGCCCAAACATCTTGGAGAACTAACCACAGTTCTTCTGTGGATTTAGGCAACCTCAGTTGCTTCTCTGTCTTCATGTAATCCCAGACAGACTCGATGATGTTGAGATCAGGGCTCTGTGGGGGCCATACCATCACTTCCAGGACTCCTGGTTCTTCTTTACACTGAAGATAGTTCTTAATGACTTTCGCTGTATGTTTGGGGTCGTTGTCATGCTGCAGAATAAATTTGGGGCCAATCAGATGCCTCCCTGATGGTATTGCATGATGGATAAGTATCTGCCTGTACTTCTCAGCATTGAGGAGACCATTAATTCTGACCAAATCCCCAACTCCATTTGCAGAAATGCAGCCCCAAACTTGCAAGGAACCTCCACCATGCTTCACTGTTGCCTGCAGACACTCATTCGTGTACGCTCTCCAGCCCTTCGGTGAACAAACTGCCTTCTGCTACAGCCAAATATTTCAAATTTTGACTCATCAGTCCAGAGCACCTGCTGCCATTTTTCTGCACCCCAGTTCCTGTGTTTTCGTGCATAGTTGAGCCGCTTGGCCTTGTTTCCACGTCAGAGGTATGGCTTTTTGGCCGCAAGTCTTCCATGAAGGCCACTTCTGACCAGACTTCTCCGGACAGTAGATGGGTGTACCAGGGTCCCACTGTTTTCTGACAGTTCTGAGCTGATGGCACTGCTGGACATCTTCCAATTGCGAAGGGAAATAAGCATGATGTGTCTTTCATCTGCTGCAGTAAGTTTCCTTGGCCGACCACTGCGTCTACGGTCCTCAACGTTGCCCGTTTCTTTGTGCTTCTTCAAAAGAGCTTGGACAGCACATCTGGAAACCCCTGTCTGCCTTGAAATTTCTGCCTGGGAGAGACCTTGCTGATGCAGTATAACTACCTTGTGTCTTGTTGCTGTGCTCAGTCTTGCCATGGTGTATGACTTTTGACAGTAAACTGTCTTCAGCAACCTCACCTTGTTAGCTGAGTTTGGCTGTTCCTCACCCAGTTTTATTCCTCCTACACAGCTGTTTCTGTTTCAGTTAATGATTGTGTTTCAACCTACATATTGAATTGATGATCATTAGCACCTGTTTGGTATAATTGTTTAATCATACACCTGACTATATGCCTACAAAATCCCTGACTTTGTGCAAGTGTACCTGGAAGAATTGATGCTGTTTTGAAGGCAAAGGGTGGTCACACCAAATATGGATTTGATTTAGATTTTTCTTCTGTTCACTCACTTTGCATTTAGTTAATTGATAAATATAATCTATTAACATGTCTATTTTTGAAAGCATTCTTACTTTACAGCATTTTTTCACACCTGCCTAAAACTTTTGCACAGTACTGTATATATATATATATATATATATATATATATATATATATATATATATATATATATATATATATATATATATATACTGTATATATAATGTTATTTAAACTGTGTCGATTTTTCAAACAGTTATTTTTTAAAATAATTATTTGGCTGCTTAAAACTTATGCTGACTACACAAAATTGTGTAACTGGCTTATATATTTCGATCCCTCACCATTTAAAATAATTGTATATGTATTTGGCATGTTGTTTATTTATTTATTCATGTATTGATTGTAAACCTATATGTTTCATTAAAAAGCGTTCTCAAAAGCGTAAATGGTCTATTTCGTTTAATACATGCATAGTAAAAGCCTATGCGATAGGGTATCGCAAAACCACATAAAACAATGACCATTAATAATGAATAGAACCCAATGTACATGTTTTATTAATGCTGCAGTTAAGTTGGATCTTAAACAAACACAAAAAAATGCACAGCCAAAAAGTTTGTTCTGTAGATTCCATTCAACAGAGGGGGAGGAGGAAGACCAACACCTCTGTCACATCGACAGCCCTAGAAGAGAAGAACAAAGAACGAATGAGGCGACAGGTCAACGATGCCATCAGGCCAGCACAGTTCTCCTACCCAAAGTCCATCAGTGCCACAAAGTACTACAAGGAGTTGGTGACACCTCCTGGATCCCAGCGCTGACTCCGCATCATTGAGGAGAACAGTGATGCCCTTCAGCCATTCCTTTGGCTGCAACATAAATATGCATATGTATGTGTGTGTGTAATTTCTTTTTCTTGTACTTGTGTTTTTATGTTGATGTGTTATACAAGGAAACAACATTGATAATATATTTTTTCCTGTCAGTATAATTTCAGAGCTCACTTGTGTTATGTGTAAAATACTTTAAAACAATTTACAACAAGCTTAACACCTTTTTCACAAATTCATGATTTTGACTGAGGTGAAGCATCCTTATTCTGCCACAGCACTAAATTTGATAGAAGTAATTGGGTTCCTTTACCTATTCACTTCTTTTGTTACAGGTAATAGGACCCTGCAGGTTTGCAGTGCAGATCAAGAGTGTAAGGCACAGATGGGGTCCTATTTTCTGTAACACATTAAGTTAACATACACTAACATCACAGTGAAAACAAACCAAAAATAAACCAATAAATAAAACCGCAAAATCATAAGGACTTATGAGAATGTTCTTGTTAATGAGGTTAGATTATATTTTTTAAAGCTTTGTATTTCGTTATTGTATCTTTAAATTGAGGGCATGTTGTCTTCTATTGCAGACTGTCAACATTTAATATCCAGCCCCAAACAGATTTAGTTTTGCTCCTAAATTAGACAACCGCAGGTGACTTTTTTTTTAATACTGACTAGAACATGGGGCTGATTACTGCCAGAGCAAAGGACATGTTTATTTTGTTATTTAGTACTATGAAAAGTAAAATTTCCACACCCTATAACATTATCTTTGTGTTAAGTTACAAATGTTGTCTCTGAAACAACAATGGGTATCAATGCTTTGTTTTCTCTGTGTTTATTGAGACAGAGGTACAGGACTATAATCTCGCTTCATGTATTTCAACAAAATAATGAAATCTAGAAAGCAAGGCTAAGGTAAATCTGGTTACAATGTTTACTGACCTGCATACTTTTACAGCACATGTAAATAACAACACACAGGGTTCACAGTTCAGGTCTCTGCCTGCACCAAGGGGAAAACATTTTAATGGTAGGTAATGCAAACATGCCAGCTTCATCAATTAAAAGCAAGGGTCCCACACTACATTAATCCTTTAAGTCTGCTAATCAAAGGCCAAGCTCAGCTGTGTACTTCCATCTCACTTTGATGTTGTGTACAGTGCAAATACTGGACTTGAGTCAACTCAAGAGTTTGAGAATGCATGGACTTTCTTTGAAGTTGAACCATGTCAACATGCCTGCAGACATTAAACAAACACTTTAAATATAAAGCAACATTTTAATTCAAACAAAAAAACAGAGTTTGAGTTGATAAACGGGTTCACACCTAGGCTAACTTCTATTCTTACAAAGGAGGTTCTTCTATTTATAAGCAAGGTGAGACCAGTTGAAGAGGGTTAACAAACATGCAGTGGTCAATGAATGCAATCTTAACACCTGCAATATAAAGCTGCTGATTTTTTCAAACAACATGCTGTGACTTGTCTGAGGGTGTTTCTTTAACACCTATGAATCTTAGCTATTATCCATATTAGCAACAGCCTAATAAAGAAACAAGAGGCGTAGACCATTAATAATTATGCATATTAATACATTGTCTGAAATGGCATTTTTCTCTATTAGTGAATTATGTTGACCATCAGGTTTTGAGGTTCTTATCTTATCTGCCTTATATCAAGGCTCAAAGTTAACGTATATTTGGTAGCATTTTGCTACCCAAAACTCTTAATTTGCTACTAGTTTTTTATGCAGTAGTATTTTTCTGATACCTTACGCTGCAGTGTATATGACCGACCCTGAGAAAACACGTACATAATTACCGGTATTATTTTTTTTCACATACATTATCTTTCATAAAGATGGAAACCATTACTAATAGAGCTTCCCGATTTGTAGATGACTGAGGTTTGTTCCGCCCCATGTAGATACGTGCGAGACCCACAATGCAAATCGTATTGGACAGTACAAATACTGTCAGAAATCACAACTTCCATACATTTTCAAGATTTGAAGTTTATTTTATAGACATTGTGATTTTTTAAGATAACAGACAAAGATCAAACAGGATATTAAGTTTATTCAGTGTCTATAAAATGCTAATTTAATCTGTCATGGAGAATGTCACCTCCGGATAACTACAACATTACTATGATCCAAGTAATGGCTTCCTTGTTTTATCAGTTCAAATAATAGACGAAATACAGTCTTGAGGTGCATTAATTTATCTATCTGTTTTCTTTTTATAATAGATTATCATGGTCTTGGTTGATATCCCTTATTCTGTTATTACTTCTTAGTTTATTATTTCTTCATAATTGTACAGCATTTAAAAATGCAGTAAAAAGGCTGGGTGCGAGCATACATATTTATGAACAAACCAGTTAGTGTAACACGTTGCATGAAACTTTTAAATGTAGCGGTACCATGCTGGAATTAGCTTTCATTTTTAAAACAGTTTGGTTGTGGTTGTAACTTTATAATTTATAAGGTCATACAATGCAGGATTCAACAATAATGTTGCACACGCTCCTTTTTTTGTATCGTTTTATATGTGTCTATTATTTGTTTGTTACTGAAATCTCAGTCAACTGAAGACATGTAAGAGGATAGTTTTGTACCACTTAATTTGCACCGATGAAATATAACCTGGTTAACCGTACTGATGGCATATCAAATGCTTAGATGACAGATATGGTTGCATTCTTGTAGAACTTATGGATAAAACTAAATACATTTCGACAAGGAATTGCATTAGTTCCATTACTTAGTTGAGCACAAGGTGGTTTCAATACATACTTTCTGATTTAAATATAGGTATGTGATAGTTTGGGATATTCAGTCTATTTATAACAGTAGGTAGGTTGACCATTTTGCAACCTACTTTCCAGGCAGGCAGCAAATCCTAACTACTGTCTTAAAAAGTTAACTTCTAGTCCTGCTTATATGCAAGATTACAATCAAGTTTTTATAGTGGTTTAGAATTATTATAAAGGTGTAGGCAGGGGTTATTTGTAAACAAAAATGTACCGGATCTGCTAATTAAGGAAGAGGGATAGCATTTTTGTTCATAGTCCTTATGTACTGACCTTGATTTACAATAGCTCCCATATACGGTTCATGCCTTATTGTCTGTAGCTGCATGCTGACTTTTGCCTAGCCATGTTTTAACATTATAACGGCGTGATAGCCAGAGAGCTGCTGGCCTTGTTTCAACACAATTTTGAGGGGTACGTTTTCTTGGCCATTTCAAAATGGATCGGGAGGTAATTTCATATGCTCCATGTCCATGTGACAGATCATTTTTTTGTACAAATTTTGTGAAAATCAGTGTGGTAGTTTTTAAGTTACAGAATTGCGAGAAAAAAAATAGTTTTGACAAATTACTTTTACTAGTTTTTTTGTGCTACAATAAGTCAAGCTGCTTTTTTAAACACCATATCGGGCAGGCGGATAGTACTCATTGACTAGGAGTGCCTTTTTAGAAGCGAAAAACATATAAAGTATTTAGCGAGTTATTTTAATATTTTTTCGACTAATCTGATGCATAGAAGCTATGACACTTTGTTTAGCATGCTAGTTTTTGGGAAATTCACTGTTTGGGTTGTAAAAAAAACTAGCAATGTCGCATACTAAAGTATATCTGTAACATACACTTTCATCATTCAATTCAAGAAAGAGAAAAGTGGTTTTATTGGGTTCTTTTTTGCACTACTATTTTTTTTTTTTTTTTTAAACAACAACCTGTGTCTAAGCAGATCTGAATCTACTCTCATTTAATTAAAAAAGCAAAAAAAAAACATTTATGACATGGAGTGGATCTTTAAGATGTCTGCTGAATAAAAAATAAAAAATCCTGAAACTACAACATGCCATCTATGGGATAAGTTAAACTGTGATGCTAAAGTCTAAGTCAGATTTTTACCTTCTTCTCTTACCTCATGGTTTTAATAAAGTCCTCCAGACAGAGAACTGCTCCCTTGTAAAGTTTCACAGCTTTTCTTTTTTCTTAAAATGTTTTTAAGAGGAAAGCAGACCTTGAATAGCTTAAGTAGATGCCCTTTGCTTCAAGAAAAAAATACAATTGTAATTTGCTCTTAGCAGCAGCCGTGCAGCTGTCAAAATTTACAAGGTCACCAGCAGCACAGCTTAAGCCAAACTTTCCAAAGACCACAGAGTCATGTTTCAAATGACTGCACATTCTTACATTAACGGACAACAAGCACCAGACTGAATGGTTTTAAACAAATGTTCATCTTTTCTCACATTAGAGGCTTCAAAGAGGCAAATAACTAGCAGGCTGACACAAGCTACTCCACGATACCTTCTGTGTTGAATGCTACCTCTCTGCAGGTTCATTTTTTGCCTCAATCATTCAGTTAGTATTGAAACATGTGGCTCTGTATTAGAACAACATCTATTGTTTTATATTAGGTTGGTTTCAGTATATGGAGACAACTGGTCATTGGATCCCACCTTAGTCTTGGTTTTACCGACTATCAAGGAAATCATCCAGATCTGTCTGGAGGATCCTGCATTAGTTCAATGGGGTTCATCTGTGCTTCAGAAGAATGTGCTAATTAAACTAAAATAAATAGGTTTCATTTCACTTAAGTTTTAGGGTTGGCCATATGCCACAACATTTTAAATATGTAACTGATTTCTCTCATTTTTAACTCCCAGAGAACACTATATTTTTGAAATTCAATTTTTTTGTTGCTTTTTATAAAACAAACACATGAATGAATTTAAACTATAATTGTATTGTAGTGATACTCAATCAATTATTCAAACTTGATATATTTTGATCTCTTTGCAGTTGTTGTTTTTTTTATGATATCATTCCTAAGAGGTCTGGTTTAGATCAAACTGGGTTAAAGATCATGACTCAAAGGATGATGTCATGAGATTATTTTGTCAGGGGTTATGATCAGTACTGCAGCAGGTTTGCATTGGTGCCTTGTTTACTTTTAATAACAGCATCACAGTGTGCCAAAGGTGTGTCAAAGCACCATCTGAACAAGGTAAAAAAAAAAAGTGCAGGTAAGATTAGATCTTTTGATCAATTATTCATAATTCATGATTTTTGTTTTTCATATGAATGAGTGAAGAAAAATGTACAGAGCGCTTCTTGCATACGAGTCATTGGAAAAGCAGTGATTGGTTACTGAGCTAAAGAATAAAGAACTCTAGTGTCTTTTATAAGTTATAATTATAGAAAAACAATTCAGGATGTTTAAATTTAGATGACTCTACTTGAGAGTAACATTTAAAATATATATTTTCATTGCCTTTTCCTCACAAGCAGCTGGAAACTCAAAACACTGCCATTTCTTTCCTGTTCCAAGAACTCCCCTTATAAAAGCTTACTACAGTAATTTTTCCCATGCTTTTCCAATGTTCGTTCTTCATTATTATTATTAAATACAAAATACTACAGATGAAATAACACTTGTGACAGATTACAGTACTGTAAAGTACAGGATTAAATGCAGTAAAATTGGGAGCAGATAAGAGCAAGTAAAGCGCATTAAGGAAGAGTGATAAACTGTCCAGAGGGAAAAGGAGTTCTACAGGTGCTGTCTGAAGAGGTGAGTCTTGAGGAGGCGCCGGAAGGTGGTCAGGGACTGAGCAGTCCTGACATCTGTAGGAAGGTCATTCCACCACTGCGGGGCGAGGGTGGAGAAGGAGCGGGCTCTGGAGGCAGGGGAGCGTAGAGGAGGTACAGCCAGTCTTCTAGTGCAGGAGGAACGGAGAGGTCGAGTGGGGGTGTAGGGAAAGATGAGGGTCTGGAGGTAGCTGGGTGCAGTCTGGTCATGGCATCTGTAGGCGAGTACAAGAATCTTGAACTGGATGCGAGTGGTGATCAGGAGCCAGTGGAGTGAGTGGAGCAGTGGAATTGCATGAGAGAAGCGATGCAGAGAGAACGCCAGGCGAGCAGCGGAGTTCTGGATGAGCTGGAGCGAACTGGTGGTGGACGCAGGGAGGCCAGCCAGGAGGGAGTTGCAGTAGTCTAGGCGGGAGAGTACCAGGGCCTGGGCCAGGAGCTGGGTAGAGTAGTTGGTGAGGAAGGGTCTGATTCTTCGTATGTTGCTCAGGAAGAATCGGCAAGTGCGTGCCAGAGTGGAGATGTGCTGGGAATAAGAGAGGCAGGGGTCCAGGGTGACTCCGAGGTTCTTAGCTGAGGAGGAGAGAGAGAGAGTGGTAGATTCCAGAGGAATGGAGATAGAAAGATAAGAGGAGGGGGAAGATGAGGATGGGAAGAAAAGGTCAAATTTAGAGAAGTTTTTGAGGTGATGTGAGTGCATCCAGGAGGAGATAGCAGACAGACACGTTACAGATATGGGAGGGATGGTGAGGGTCAGAAGGGGGGGAAGTTGAGGAAGATCTGAGCATCATCAGCATAGAAATGATATGAGAAACCATAGGATGCGATGAGGGGGCCCAGGGAGCAGGTGTAGAGAGAGAACAGGAGAGGACCCAAGACTGACCCTTGGGGGACTCCTGTTGAGAGAGGGTGAGGTGTGGAGGTTGCTCCACGCCAGGTCACCTGGTAAGTGCGGTTGGAAAGGTAGGAGGAGAACCAGGCCAGAGTAGTGCCAGAGATTCCCAGGTCAGCGAGAGAGGATAGTAGAATAGAGTGATCGACAGTGTCAAAGGCAGTAGAGAGGTCGAGGAGAATTAGGACAGAGGAGAGAGAGGTAGCTCGGGCAGAGTTTAGTGAATTAGTGGAGTGAGCAGAGCGGAAGCCAGATTGGAGCGTCGAGCAGAGAGTGGTTGGACAGGAAAGCAGAGAGCTGGTGGTGTACAGCCCGCTCGAGGGTTTTGGAGAGGAAGCGTAGGAGTGAGACAGGACGGTAGCTCTGGAGGGAGGTGGGGTCAAGGGTAGGTTTTTATGGAGGGAGTGATAGAGGCTTGTTTGAAGGCAGAGGGAAAGAGACCAGAAAGGAGAGAGGTGTTGAGAAGGGAGGAGATGAAGGGAAGTAGAGCAGGAGCAGCAACTTGAAAGAGGTGAGTAGGGCACACGTGGTGGGTTTGTGACCCTGGAGCAGGGAGGAGAGGTCAGAGTCTGAGAGGGGAGAGAAGGTGGAGAAGGAGGGTGAGAGTAGGGGATGCAGTGGGTGTAGGAGTTGGAGTGGGAGGGGTGGGGGAGGGAGAGTATGTGGATATCTGAGATTTTAGAAGAAAGAGGCAAAGTCATCAGAGGAGATAGATGAGGAGAAGGTAGAGAATAGTTTATGTGGGTTGGATTATAGATTGGAAATAAGAACATTTAGCAGAGGAGAGAGTAGAGGAGAAGGAGGAGAGGAGAGAGCAGTAGAGGTCTAGGGCAGCAGGGAGTTTGGTTCTCTTCCATTTCTTTTCAGCAGATCGCAGTGTTGTTCTTGCTGGGCGGAGCACAGAGGAGAGCCAGGGTTGGGGAGGGGAGGGGAGAGCAGGTCGGGAGGTAAGGGGACAGAGGGAAGTAAATGTCTAAACATGCCCATTACTAACATAAAGACAAAGAAGCTGGTTGCTGTAAAAACAAGCAATGCTTTGCTAAGATCTGAGAAGCTTTTGTGAAAACAAGCTATAAGCATAACATTTGACAAGTGTTCTTTATTTTATTATATGACTAATGTTTGCTATCACAAAATGTTGTAAAAACCTTAATGATTATTAAACACAACAGTTGGGGCGGTTTTCCAAACTCTCCTTAATGTACATACATGATGTAGTTGCATTTATTTATTTTTGGTAGATTTAAACTAGATAACAAAAATAAAATATTTTCTTTACTGAAAGCAATGCACATGACTGCAACTATTAAGCGTTGGCCAGCAACCATATTACACATTGGCATTGAGTATCACATAGCAATGAAAGAGTAGCATGGTACTGTGTGTGTGCTGTAACCAAACATTCCTGCTGTCTCAACCAAAGTTTATATTTATTTTTATTTTTTATAGGTAACTGGTTCAATTTTGGCCTGGTTCAAAGTTGGGAATAATCAACAGATTTCAAATTAAATTTGGTATCAAGGAATGATATCCTAGGAAACTAGAGTTAACTTTAAAAAAAATGCATTACCTGGTATTATTTGTATTATCTGCACCTCTACAGGCAACTTTTCTGCAAAGACAAATACTTCAGCGTGGAAACTGAACAAACCCTTCAATCACTGACGCTTCACACGTCAAGGCCAGGCCTAAGGCAGACTGGCAGGCCAACACATTCAGAAAGCTCATACGACTGCTGTCTTGTATTCAAATAAATAGTTGACTGAAACCCTAGTGCTGTCAAGCTAGCAACTTTTCAAAAATGTAAATTAAAATTAACTATTTAATGCAAGCTGATTTGCATTATTTATTTTTTTTACGTAAAAACAAGCAGATACCGTTACCACTAATGTATTCACAAAACTTCAGATCACACTATTCCTTTGCTCATGTTGCTAGAGCTTGGCATTAGCAAATGTCTGGACAATATAGGATTGTGGTAAATATAGGGATATATGGAGATTAGACATTAATGAAAGCAAGATCAAAATGCTCATCATTAAGGCAAGAAAGAACAGGCCTGGAACTTGGGAGGTAAAAGCTTTTAGTATGTGTGGAGAAAGGGGAGTTATTATTGCAAAAGAGAAGTGTGCTGGTTTAGGAATTAAACTGTATACACGCTCACTGCGTTTACTTGCTTGCTAAAAGTGTATTCTTATTAGGAACAGTAGGAATATCCCATTCATGTAAACGGCATATTCATACAAAGGTTTGTGAATATATGGGAGGTGCTATTGTTCATGTCAACACCTTATTTATATACTTGCTTTTCACCTTGCATCACACTGCATCAGTAGTAATGCAAATATAGAATAATAATGGAATTAATATGCATTGTGCTAATATAGTACAAAAAATATAGTACACAAAATATTTCCCCTTGGGTGTGTGAAGTGAAATACAATAATACCCTTTCTGTAAAGCAGTGTATCCCTCCATCAATTACTTCTTAGACACCAAGGACTATCACTGATACCTTCCTTGAAGTAATTCTTTAGTTTACACTCATAGGGGCAATTTTATTTTATTTCATAACCCCATCTGATTCAATAGGAAGTTAATCTATAGCCATATTGTATTTGGACACCCTTTTTTCTTCCTTGGAGGTCAATTAACTTTGTGTGTTCTATCTCTTGTTACATGTTTGTAACTTTTTTTTCATTATTGTTTTGCATTACTTCAAAGAGATCTATCATGTCACTTTGTTTCATGGCGTTCTTAGTCTCTCTCATGCAGGACAGAGAGAGAACCAGATCAGAGAAGCCAAGAGTTGCCGATCCTCATCAATGATAGACAATAATGCAGCATCTAAGTGCTGCTGCAAATCAACCATGCAAAGCTTCCTTTCTGACTTGCATCAACACAGAAAAAAATAGACACTTCTCAAGTGGGCCACCTGTAACTCAAGAACCACTATATCAAAGTGAAATGATTCAACCACTCATATGCTCACCTGTTTAAGTTGTAGACCACACAGTGTGGTCGGTCTAATTGAAGGATGGTGTTTAAAACAGAAGATCTTATTGGCCGAGTGTTTCTTTCTGATAACCAACCAATTGTATTGTAACAAATAAATAAATAAAATGCAATACAAAAATCTCAAGAATAGCTAGAGAAATGGCCCCATAAAGAAACAGTGCATCACTTCTATCAACACTTTTATTAACCCTGTTTTTTACTGTTGTTAGATTTGTGCCTATAACTCTTTAACTATAAAGGTTACAGGTACATGCCATACATGAAATTAATGTGCACACACTAGGCTTCCATAAAACCAAGTTAAATAGTGTGGGTCTAATCATGTTAGTTTGTTTAATAATCCATTTAAACAATTAATTAATTTTGAATAATTAAAATAGTTTACATTTATGTGCATTAACTAACCTGAATGACTACTATATGACCATTATCATATTAGATCACTGACTAAATAAAGACAATCTATTAGTTATCTATTAAATAATATGAGTATTCATTCACATTAATTAAAACCTCATCTTAATCATTTTTATTTAATGATGTGTATAAGATTGAGGGATTACAATGAACACACAAAAAACCGTCAACCACACGAAGACAGGTTCAAATATAGCAGCAGTTTATTTTATAATAATACTAATGCTACAGAAAGTAAAAGCCTAGAAAATCATTGTGAGGTAACAGTTCAACATATACACCAGTACAGTCAGAGTAAATACTAATTAATTGTATATATCATCTTGGTTCCCGCAGGCAGGCGCATCACACAGGGCGAGGCAATCCACACACAGGCGGACGGCGGGCGCGAACCTGGGACCTCTCGCACTAAAGCATAGCGCTGATACCGCAATACAAAAGAGCCTGCATGAAGTTTTCAGTCACACTGCTGACAGTTCTTTGCTGAGCTGCACAGACAGTGCTACACAGGCAATTCTTCTGCTTATATTGCTTACATGCAAAACAAACCTTATTCAATTACACTTTCTTTAGTAATAAATCACAGCTAATGCTGGACTACAATTGTTTAATAACAATTACAGAAGTATACTTTCAAACAAGCACTTCATATGAAAATGAAGCTTATAGTTACAAACTCCTGAGGCTTTTCATACGAGTGTTAAAACCATAAATTAGCATAACTAATATTATCAACTTTATGTGTTTGCAACTACAATTAATTACTCTAGTTCCACAAGGGAAAGGTAAGTAAATCATACTCAATGATTCCTTGACGAAGATCCAAAAGTCTGCAGAATATATCTTCTGTTGTAGTTCAGTTTTCACTTTTTTGCAACAAATCTTCAAACCCAAGTTGGGGCTCCTTTATCTTCAAAACCCAAGTTGGGATTTTCACACACTTCCTGTGTTTCTTTTTTCTTTGGTTGCTTCGCCTATAGGCAGACAACAGTCTCTCAAGCTGCTGTGCTTTACGGCTGAAAGAGAAGCCGGGAAGGGTTATTTTTGATGCATAGATAAACTGACTCGCATACTTCTCTTTTTCCTTCCAGCGGGAGTCCGATATGGAAGTTTCTTGATGTTTGTTTATTGCAGGGTCCAGAATCTTCGTACAGTCCAGAGGGATAAAGCTTTGCGCTCATTTCTCTTATGGAGCCATGTTAGACTCAGGAACCAATTCAAAATACTGGGTGCAAGTTGCCAGTTAATCGTGGACTCCCGATTCCCGACACCGGAATCAGGTAAGTCTTGGGGAAATGGTTGGCAGGGACATTAATGTAAGGCCTAGTGAAGTGAGTACCACACATTAGTGGACTCAGGATGCGGGCAAACATTAATTAGAATGGCTCTTTTGGTGGGAGTGTCTTTGGAGGCACAGAAAACTGTGGCTATCTCCTGTATCCATGGAGAAACCATATTTCACCACAAAAATATATTTGACTGTAGGAAGTCAGACAGGCCGCGTAACTGTGGCTGTTGAATAGTTAATTCTGGGTTGAGACTTGCTATCCTTTAAACAATGAGGGACAAAGTAGTGCCAGTCTCCCATAAGGCCATGGGCAGTGGGCGATTCTATTGGCCGAATTTTCCCATTGCAAGCTCATTTGTTCCATTCTCGGTACTGCCTAAAAAACAGAGAGAAAGCGAAGGGCAGAAAATGGTTGGGATTTGGTAGGGGAGTCCTCAATGTCTACAAAACGCCAGGGCAAGAGAATTGGAATCCAATGTGACTGGGGCGGGGTATTACCGAGACCCCCAGTGCACAAGCTACTGTAGCCCCACTCAATATACTGAAGTACTGGTACCAGAATGTTGACTTGTGCTATATAACCCCACATTATATCCTGTGTACTTATACATACACCAACAATAACACACTACATACAACATATAAACATAAAATACACACAGGGACAGGCACATTGCCACAGAGTGCCAACAGGTAGCACCTGGGCCGGTTCATCCGCCCCCACTGGTCCCATTGCCCCTTATTGGAACCCCTTTTGAATGAACTGCAATTGACATAGTGGGTCCATTGAGCCCCTCTGACTCTGGTATACTCACATTTTGGTACTGGTGGACTACACGACGAGATACCAGAGGCAGTACCATTGAGATCCACTTGTGCATCGGCAATTGCCAGAGAGTTAGTTCAGATAATACCGAGAGTAGGGTTCCCCAAAGAAATTCTGACTGATCAAGGGACTAACTTTATGTCTAATTGTTTAAATTAAGTGTATAAATTGTTAAAAATCAGTTCTATTTGGACCTCTGTTTATCATCCACAAACAGGCGGACTAGTGAAACCGTTTAATCAGACATTAAAACAGATGCTGTGGTGATTTGTCAACCAGGAGCAGTGAGAGAGGTGACGCAGAGCTCAACAATACTAGATCCTGGAAAGTTGCTGGGATGCAGTCCGCAAGGCGGTGGGGGCAATGCTTGATCTGGGAGTCATTCAGCCTTCCCGGAGTGAGTGGTGCAGTACTGTAGTGAATGTTCCTAAGAAAGACAGCACCACTCGTTTCTGCATGGATTTTCGTAAAGTGGATGTGATCTTCAAGTTTGATGCATACCCTATGCCCCGAGTGGACAAACTCCCTGACAGAGTGGGGAAGATGCGTTTATCTCGACTTTGGATCTAACGAAGGGATACTGGCAGATTCCACTGACTCACAGCTCTCAAGAGAAAACTGCTTTCTCTACCCCAGATGGTCTGTTCTATTTCCAGACCATGCCGTTCAGACTGCATGGAGCCCCAGCAACTTTCTAGAGACTTATGGACCAGGTCTTATACCCCCAATCGGAAATATGCAGCCGTATATATGATGGTGTGGTGGTTTTTAGCTCCACCTGGAAAGAGCATTCTGTTCGACTTTTTGACGTCCTACAGTCTCTGAGAAAAGCAAGGCTAACCGCTAATCTGGGTAAATGCACATATTGCAAGAAAGAGACCCAATCTTGGCTACATCATGGGTAATGGTCGGGTAGCCTCTAAGGTCCAGGCTT
The DNA here is from genome assembly GCA_030684275.1 of Acipenser oxyrinchus oxyrinchus. Lineage (NCBI taxonomy): Eukaryota > Metazoa > Chordata > Actinopteri > Acipenseriformes > Acipenseridae > Acipenser > Acipenser oxyrinchus. The sequence continues at coordinate 23,893,449 of CM060250.1, forward strand.
TGGTGGAAGCGGCGATCCCGAAAATGAGATGAGATGAGATCACTACTGGGGTTAGCAGGCTATTACCGCCTCTTTATCCCCAAGTATTCCACCATTGTTCTCACCAGGAAAAATGCCCCAAATTTAGTGAAATGGACAGGTGAGTGTCAGGGGGCCTTTGATACGATAAAGAAGAAACTATGCCAAGCCCTAAATACACCAAATTTCAGCAAGGAGTTCATCCTTCAGCCTGACGCCGCCAATATTACCTATTGGAGCGTTCATTCCTCCTGTTTACGGACCACGTCCCTTTAACTCTTTGCAGACGGCCCATTATAATTTCAGACAAGTTCATCTAATGATGTAATTAAACACAACGCTGTGACAAGCATGTTATTTTTTTCAAATTAGCATAAAAAACCTTTGTCAGACTTCAGACAATAAACCAAACGGCAGTTAGTCCTGTCTGTAGGTCAAGATCGATATTTTTATTTTATTTTTTAGCTTTTCTGGTGAGAGATTTGGCGACCACAATGAGTTCAAGTATGAATAATTGGCTGATACTAAATCTCTCAAAATGTTTATAAACAAACAAACCATTTACTGTAGTGACATATCTGTGTAACAAACTTCAGCCACAAAAAAAAAACAAATCAAAATGCATTTCACTAAAACTCCTAACCAATAGAGTTGTTTTTTTTGGATGTGGTGCAGCATTTCAGTATCTATGGTTGCAGTGTTTACCTGAGATTACCGTAGACCATGGCATCAAAGCACAATACTTTACCAGAGAGCTTTCTAATTGTTTTGCAACACCCAGAACGCCTATTGGTCCAAAAGAAATAGAGGACATTTTTATAGAAGATGTTGATGGAATGAATGTCAGAAAGAGAAAAAGAGCTCCTACGAACTTTGTCACACTGATATATGAAGATTATGAAGTAGATGAGCCTGGGAACATTCCAGCGTTGCTTGTTTAGTTTTCAATAGATATTAGTTATGTGAAATAGCCCTGGTTATAAATATACTAACATGTATAAGGACAGTAAATTATTCAGTTGTTTAGTAGGCTGATGTGTTACACTTACAATAATTCATCAGTTAACTTTGCTGTTGTTAGTGTTACCCATTATTATTATTATTATTATTATTATTATTATTATTATTATTATTATTATTATTATTATTGTTGTTGTTAGTTCTTTTCATTATTGGTTTCGTTTTTCATTTTTTGCCATTAGTTCAATGTAGTATATTACTTGAATAGTTACTAATTACTTATTATAATTTAGTAAGTTGTATTTATTTATTTATTTATTTATTTATATTTATTTATACTGAAAAAAGTTGTTGAAATTTGAATTTGTTTGTGTTAAGTTTGCTGTTGTCCAGACATTGTTCATAGTCTAACATATGTACATAATTATACTGATGATATTTGTAAAAAATTAGATGTATTTTTAAAGCAATTTAAAAAAAGAAAAAAATGTGCATGCATTTTATACTTTTGTTTTTGCTTTCCAGTTGGGTACATTTAGATTTTACTTTATGTCAGAGTAACCCTTGGTATTGTCAGGTTCCACAGACACTCAGCTTTTCAAAAAGGTATAACATGCTATGCTTTAAATAGATATGTACACTAACTCACATAATAAGCTAAAACACTGCCAATCACGTCTCAAAAGGTGAAAACGGACACCTGTCCAACAAATGTTGTGCAAAATCAAGACCATACATGCTATTTTAAAAAAGAAAATCTTTCAGATTCTGGTTCCTGAGGTTTGTGGCTACCACTGCTAACATATTTTAAGTAGGTCAGTAAATTACACTTATGAGAACATTTTTAAAGAAAAATTAAAACTAGGTCAGTGTAGGGTATACTTGATCATAGAATGAAACCATAATTTATTAGATAATTTGCATAAGAATAGTTTTTTAGAAAGGTATAATACTGAATACTTTAAGGAGATATTTGGACTAATACAACCCCTAAAGTTAAGTCATGTCAGTCGGCCCTCAAAGGGTAAAAGTGGTAAAATACGATGAGGGATAACTCTGTCGTATCTGGTGCTGCAACCCTTTGACTTCCTACTGATGAATAGTGCAGGCAAAGAGCACCAAAATGCTGATTTTTTGTTCTGAGGAGGACAATCTGGGGAACTAGGGTTAGCCGAGTGTTCCTTCGGCTCCACTCTGAGGGGTGGGATATGTGAATGGGAGAGAATGAATCTGTACTGCAAGTCTACCTCCCAACCTGGAAAGGTGCTAAGTAAGGTTGGTGGTACACAGGGGCAGAACTAGCTTTTCATGGTACCAAGGCATACAAATCAAACATCTAACGGCACATAGGAGCATCTTTAGGGTATTTCTGTTCATAATGAGTCAGGGAGGGTCTATATAAAAAAAAAAATAATAATAATATTTGCCTTGAGTAACTAGAACTATCAATTTTGTAAATTTTCAAATATATAAAATACATTTTTAAAAAAATGTCTGGCAGAAATGGAATCTGATTATTTTGCTAAACATCTGAGGCTGCATAGAGAAAGAGAGCTATAACGACTTAAGCCATATTTCGTCCAAAAATGTGCTATCTTGGCAAGGAATGGCAAAATATTATCAGGACAATAAGTGATATATAACACTGATATAAGAATACATTATTTCATTCAATGCATTAATACATTATCCCTATTCAAATACATCACTTATTTGCAGGAAGGTGATTGGTTCCTCTGTGGCATTTCTTACAAAACAGGTTTTAGTAAATCCCAACTTAAAATATGAGAATTAATAATATTCTTCTTCTAAGCAATAGCAACCTGGTGAGGCCCAGCTGGTGTAAATGCTGCAGAGCTTATTCCCTTTAAGTGCCAAGCCATCTTCAGTCAAGAAATACTCTCAGTAGTCGATAATCCTTTATTACTATACACCGTACACACTCGTAGTAATTACCTAATAACCCTCTATAATAGGACCGTAACTTTCTAATCTGTTTATAATTACCATTTCAATGATCCTGCACATTAATGTCCGACCTTCAGCAACTCTGACCTGATCTTAATTAGCTGTAATATCAGCTCATCACTATATAAGAAACTAGCCATGACCAAATGAATGAACCCCAGGTACAGCTAATTTCTGGAGCAATTATCTTTTCATGTTGAGAGATTTAAATGATTATCTGCACAATTTCACACAGTTTTATGTAATTCTTGGCCATTACAAATTCTGTTTTAAATCGCTTTTCAAAGGCAGAGCAGCAGGGTCTTTTATGTAAGATTTTCCTACGTTTTGCCATTTACAGCAACTGGCTGTAGCTGTATACCTGTCTGTGAGATTCCAAATCGAAAGGCAGACAGATAGACATACAGACATACCCATCAAATAAAACAGATTACATATACAAATACCATAACATTTATTTTATATGCAAAAGCATTACAAATGGAAGGCTGTAAAAATGTCCTTTAGGAAAAGTTAGCATGGTAAATGTAAGCAAACTAATGTGGTAAAGAACTTCAAATTCACTTTTCTTAAAACAACAATATACTTATCCTATGTTTTTAATTTGTGGTTTTATTGCAGTACAGTGGGATGAGATGTACAGTCTCATGTACCACACGTGCAAATATTGTCAAAGCACACAAGAATACATTTCATGATAAACTTTTAAGTTCAATGCTATGTATTGAAATCCTGTTTTAGCATCTGTACAAATAATAATGTTTAAATGGGTTTAAAACCTTAGAAATTCCAGTTATACTTTTATTTTATTTCTTTACCCAGGTAGGTCATCATATATTCATGGAATTTAAAAATCAAAATCAAAGAAAACAATGTTTACCAAGTGCATTCATGTGTAAACGGAAAACCATTTTAAATATTAATTATAAAGCCATAGTTGGAGCTTCCAATTAGCAGCCAAATGCCTACATTTAACTTTATGGAGTATCGGTAGCTATAAAGTCACATGACCACTTCACGTTTCTGCTGTGAAAAAATGAAATTCCCAGACAAAGGCAACATATTCTTGAACTAAAGGGTCTAGATGGCCCTGAGTCAATGCTTATAAGCATCTGACTAAAAAAATATCCTTTCTTTCCACAAATTGCCTAGTGATCTTATAACCACCCTTTCATTCACCTCAGGGGGCAAATCAAACATGAAATGGCAGGATGAGCACAAATGCTGTAAGAATTAGTGTATTGAAGAGAATTTTGTAGACAAAAAAAGATGTAATATTTTTTTAATTATAAAATGTGCTGTTTCTGTTTTCTTGTCAATCTGTGTGTGTGTGTGTGTGAGACTGATGCCAAAGCTGTGTGTAATTACAAACACATTTGTATTTCAACAGCACAGTAGTCAGTTCAATGGGCATTTCATCAAGGGTATCAACATATTTTTCTTACACTGTAATTTATCAATGCTGCCCATTAATCCTCTCTGGTCAGTCTCTACCCCCCACCCACCCCCACCGTTTAAATGCTAACATTTCCCATTCACAAGGCAAAACATTTGTTCTACTGCCATCACATAAAGATAGTGACCCAATGAAGGTGATTGATCTGAAAGGTAATTTAAATGGAGGATGTGGTGTACATCCTCTTAGTGATGCTGCAATGACAGCTCGGGCAAGGTCCCCATGATATATCTACTGTCCACGATGAGCAGTGGATACCCAGCGAGTAACATTAACATTTTTACTGCCTCACACCACTATCCTCCTTTCAGAAAAAAACAACTTATTTTACTTAGAATGCAACCAAACCCCAGTATGTTAACTAAAAAGTACAGCTGAATAAAGAAGAAAATACAATGTTTTGATAGGTGACAGCTGAATTTATTTCCCCAAGCCCATTTAACATTTTTCCAGTTATAGAGAGCATCATCAGTTAATCCGCTGAAAATCAATGACATTGATTCAAGTATCTTATCTAACCCTGTTTTATTTAGGGACATTTGATATAGCTACAAGCTTGGTTTATCTGCATAGCACCCCAAACCGCATCCTTCGGATGAGGCATAAAACGGAGGTCCTATTGTAAGTGACTCTGCAGCAGCAGCCGTTGTTGATGCATAGTTCACCCACTAGTCTCTGTAAGTCACTTTGGATAAAAGTGTCTACTAAATGATTAATTATTAATAATAATAATAATAATAATAATAATAATAATAATAATAATAATAATAATAATAATTTGGGTTGCAAAAAGTATAGGACTGTTAATGCTGTTTTTAAATTAGATTCTCTGTTTTTTTTAAGATTTCAATAATCTTTTAGATTATTATTATTATTATTATTATTATTATTATTATTATTATTATTATTATTTTGCCAGTTTCTAATGATTACCTATTTTAGTACAAATTGCCCACAAACAGTGCTCTTCATGTATTATAACAATTCAGCTCTTATTGCATTAAGTTCACATGACATCTTGTTTGGTTTGTTATTTTAGCCTATAATCAACATCACACAACACAATGCTTTGATGTAATTGGGTAGCTAAGGATCTATAACAAAACGCCCTGTAGCAGCTGCATTTTCATATAATCTTATCAACTCAACAAAGACCACCAAAACAAACGGATTTACAAGCAGAGATTTCTTCATCAAATAAGCAGTTTAATTTAATGGATTCCTTCAAAAGCACCAATGATCTAATGCTTCCCATGAAAGCGAACTAGCTTGGAGTTATTTAATTTAGAACAATAATAATAAAATGATAAATTAATTACACTTAGGGGACTCCTAGTTGTAAGTTATTTATAATTAAGACACATCTTTTATTAATATGTTGTCTTCTATAGTAACATAAGGATTCATACTTTTACAAATATGTTTTTTTAGGGCATTGCTTTAAGAGATAGCAGTTTGTACAAATCCTGCTCATTTTTTAACCCTTATCCTCAAGTACCCTTAAAGGTCCAACAAGAAACTAAATATTTGTTTAAAATTGCATTGTTTTCCAGTGGAAATACAACTTCAGATATTTGAAATACTGTGCATCTGTAATCTGTATTATAGTCTGAAAGAAAAAAAAATTAAAAAACAAACGGGAACCAAAACATGGACTATTAGGAAAGTAGCCATATTAATAAAAGTTTACAATAAACCTTACAATTACTTTATTTTATAAAATTGCTAAATGTTTTCAGCTAGTTTTAATTGAATACTATATTATTATACTACAAATTGTTATACTACCATATGTTTGTATGGCCTAATTAAATTGAATTATCGATATAAAGTGTGATTGCTAATAATCACCTTTTTGTACTGCAAACAGACTTTTTTTCAGGCTGAATAATTTCTTATAGCTCTTAGCTTTACAATGATGATGGCTTAAAGTGCTCTGTCTATCAAATAATACATTAGGGGGCACTGGGATTGAGAATGGATATGTAAAATGAAAAATAACCATTTGTTAAATAACAGGGTAAAACACATCAGCATGCCTGAAGGATTTGAAAGCTATTTTAAAACTGACTCGGTGGTTTTCATTGCACTCTTTTGGTGTGTTTGACGGTGTACTACATTTGTAGTCTAATCCCATATTAGACACTTTTCTTCCATTTCCTCTAGGCTTCTAATTTACATTGTCCCCTAATCTCTAGTCACATGAATTTGCCAAGAAAATTACTAATACACCTAAAAAAGAGATTGCTAATAATTCCAAAATTAAAAAAAACAATATAAAGTACTGTAAAATGCTTAAATAAATGCAAAAAATGAGAGAAAAGCCTATGAATATGATCCTAGCATAGTCCTACAACACTAATAGTTTAAGAATTCTGCTCCTGAATGCCATCCAAATTAAAAAGAATGGCCCTTTTTTAATATGCTTTTTTCACATGCATAAGAAGGCATATTCAAATGGAGGGGAAGACCTTTCAAATACACAAGGCTATAATGGAGAGCTTAGCATAACTTCTACCTGATTTCCAATGCAAATATTAGCAGTCAAGTTCAGTGTGCTGCTGCAGATTGTGGTTTATCCTTCTCACACACCACAGAATTCTTTACGCGCTGGAAACATTTTGCTTATCAGTGAGACGCACCGATCAGCACTTCAAATCCCCAATCCCCAAGAGACTTAAAGAGCAAGAGCATCAACATTCAGCTGGATTCACCCAAACTTCAAACTTCTACTCATTTGAATATGTATTGTTAAATGCTTAATTTAAACATCTTAATTGCTGAAAAAAAAGGGTAAGGATATCATGTGTCATAAAGCATAGCCAATAAAAAAACTAAGAAAACAGACACACAAACACATTCTTTTTGCAATACTTTGTCTGAAGTAAATTTGTGTCATCATATTAGTGCTTTTGACACCTGCATATTATAGTTTGTCCCTATTAAAGCCACTGATCCAGTTCTTTGTGATTGTATAAATATCCATCAAATATACATATATTTCCATTTCCAATAACCTAAAACAACAACAACAACAACAATAATATAAGTGTCACTTATTCTTGATTCATATAAAAAGGAAACACAATATAAAAGACTAATATCACAATTAGTTTGGCATCACACCATATTAATTAAGCACATTATTGAGTATAAAAACAAGGTTAATTCCTTAAGCAGTCCTAAGAGCAAGTGCAATTCAAAATTGTATACAATAGATTTTCAAGCATTAAGCTTTGTAACTGTAATATTGTGTATTAAAAGGTCAGTATGGAGCTCATCTGGGAAAATAAATTATACATTATTTGTGCAGTAAAAAGCAATGTGTGACCGGAACAAAAGCTTTTTTAACAATTTATTTTGGGTATAATTAAAACATCAACTCTGCACAAATACTCTGCAAAGCCCAGTGAGGGGCGATAATCATACTTTACTGTTAGGGTTGCCACCCATTCTGGTTTTGCCTGGATTGTTCTCTTTTTGAGGCAGCTGTCCTGGGAAATCTGTAAGACTTCCTGGGACATTAAATGTCATCAAAGTATATGATTTATTTTTTATTTTTTTTGTACGAAATGACTCTGGTGTCCCGTTTTTTGGTAAATCATAGGTGGTAACCCTATTTACCATTTGTTGTGTATAACAAACACTGAACAGAGCCAGGTCACATTGTTATGCCTCCAATAACAATCGCACTGTGTACAAATACAAAAACCCTTTATTTCTAAGACGAGAGCAACTGTGTGAATAGGTGATTTTTTTTTAAAATTCTGTAGAAAAGGATACTTCCTTCACATATGGGCGCATTATTCAAATATCATTTTATTTCAACTGGTTGTTTTCAAAGAATATCTTTTATTTATTTAATTTTTTATAGTTTTATTTTCAGTGTGTTTTCTCAATAGTTTTGATGACACAATTGGTAACACTTTAGTTTAGGGATCCGTTATAAGTGATTATAAACATTAGCAAAAACAGCAATGGATGGCAAATGTGTATAATAACTGTATTGCCAAAGCAAAGCAGCCCCATGCAATTGGTGAGACAGACATATAAAGACAGAGAGAGAGACAGACAGACAGACAGCCATAGAAAGACAAACAGACATGAAAAGACAGGCATCCGTTATAAGTGATTATAAACAATAGCAAAAAAAATGGCAAAAGTGTATAATGGTCTTATTATTTCTAATCATATTTTATAATTCTTAATAGCATAATTAATAATATGTTTATAGATTGTTTATAATCGCTATAACAGATACCTAAATTAAAGTGTTTTTTTTTTTGCTATTGTTTATAATCAGTTATAACGGATATAGTCTGTTCAAGCCAGTGTTTTTCTATGCCTGTCTGTCTCACCAATTGTATAGGGTTACTTTGCTTTTGAAATACAACTATTATACACTTTTGCCATTGTTTTTTTGCTATTGTTTCCAATCATTTCCTACTTAATGGATTCCTAAACTAAAGTGTTACCAAAAATATCTATCTACCTTATACACGTTTTTTCTTTTTTAATATAGAAAAAATGTATGATGTTGAAAAGTAGATCATATGTTTGTCTGTTTATTTAAGTAATGTGCTACTGAACAATAACTGCTTTATTTACACATCATTAACTGTAGTTCAAAAGAGAACTCTTCCACTGAAAACTAAAGCAACATTTGTTTTACATGCTTCATTATTACTAACATTTAAAATGCTTTGCCAAGTGTTTCTTTTGTAATTATGCCCAAATATGATTAATCCCTATGTTTATTGCCAATGATCCTGCTATTCAGTTTGGTTGAGCTCAGGTTACCAGAACCAGGTCATTAAACTAATTGATTAAATTACAATAATCCCATTTGAAATGGCATTAAAAATAGTGTGTTGTTTATGCAAAGTTTTTACAAATCCAAATCCAACAAAATGGTGGATGTTGTCCAAGTGTTCTGAGCCAGGCCATTATATTTATCAATTAGAATAAAAAGGTTTATGCTGTTTGTTTGGTCTTCACACCAGATTTTAATGGGGCTCAATCAATGATTTATCAATTTATACAAACATAAGTTGCAAAGCCAGGCTAACATTATTGCTGATTTGGCCCTGAATGACTTTTCTCTCAATAATTAGAAGCTTTCAACAGTTCTTCCATTGCAATACCTGTGAGAAGTTAAGAGCTGTTTCCAGCAGAGTACACTTCAGATTTCCCTGCTTTGTTTCCAAGTAATTAGTCTTGTTTTCCCGCAGATGAAATACTCAAGCTGACTGGTTTTTAATCACTTTACATACTAAAAATGTATATATTTGGTTATTCTGAAAGCTGTTTGTATGCCTTGCTTTCAGGTAATCTTGCACCTTGAGAATGAAATTGTACCCAATTCTTCAACACATTCTTTACAGTCATTAAAACCAACCTATTGACTCCTATAATGACTGACATGTTTTTCAAAAGCCAGCTCCCAAATCCCAACCTAAACTGACATCAGTTTCACTCTGCCATGCTGCCTTTTAATTCCAGTTATTGGTTCAGTGAAAGTATTTAAAATAGTTAAATGTCTGAAAAGGTCAACTTTAACACAGAAAGAAACATGAAGCATGATATTTTTTCTCTCTCCAGGGTCAACAAATTGGACTGCACTTATCATTATACTAAACTGAGGCAGTTCAAATTGATAGATGTGAGAGCTTTATTGACTTTTCAGTGTGGAGTCTTTGGCCTTCATCAAGAAGAATACAATGGGATTGTACCCTATGGAAATTGAAGGATTCCCTTTTAAAAGCCTATGTTTAGAATTAATTTCCAGGTATTGATTACGTTGTACAGTTCAACTTCGATGTCAATGTATTAACAGGACACAACCTTTTCATACCTCATTCTGTAACAAGGACTATGGCTGACACATAATGATTATTCTTTCATTCAAGAAGAACTCTTTAACACATCAGAATCTTTGTTCCGCCTTGGACCTAATGGATTTTCTATTGTACTGAGCAGGCACTTTCAGTTTAACACTGCAAAGCATCTCCATACATTATTTAAGGATAGAGACACCAGTTACAATTGCCAGATAGATAAAGGTACACAGGTAAATGCTTCAAGCATCAGGACTCTCTTTTATTAGACACAGATTTAAACTAGAGGTGAAAATATATACAGTATATATATTTTTTTAAATAAAGAATTACATTTACTTACATGCCTGCAATAAAGGTCCCTCAGTCCCCAAATCTTCTTCCTACATCACCTTACTTGCCCAGTTGAAGTTGTCTGGGTTTGCCTACAAGTGAGACCAGGTGATCAATAAAGATGGTCCAAAGTCGTCTATTTACATTCAAAGTCATAAAATGAGAACCAGCCCTCTTCAGTTAAATCAGCCAAACCCAGACACACTTACTCTTGCTGCATATTCCTTTAAACCTATTTATGTTCCAAAAGGTTTGAAATGTGTTGGGGTACTATGGTGTTAGAGGTGACACAAACTGAGGAGTTTACTGCTTTGTGAATGCTCAAAAAACTGAAAAATATCCGTGTCATCAGTCAGTATAACACAGCCACTAATACTATGTGCTCTCCACTACCATATAACAATGAAGTAAATCATATTAATGTTGCAACTAAATGTATTACACCTAATATTTCTGTTATTCATAAATACTGAGTCTATGTATTAATGTTTTAATTTGCTTTATCTTCAAATACAGGACTTGTGCTTGATATAAAGACAACAGGCCAACTTTTGGCACCAAAAGCTTACTACTCTCTTTATGAAAAATGGCACACTAATCGCGGAACACAAGTAAAGTGAAAAATCTCATTAAAAAGTCTATAATTTAGAATCATCTCTGTCAGGAATGATGTCTTTCATTTACAGAGGGAACCCAAAACCTTTCAGGGTCAAGCTGATATGTGCCATGTTCAGGCCTACTGCAAAGGCTGGTGGAGTTGATTAATTCCTTGGAACTAAGCTTTGTCTTCTCCAGCTCAGTGAACAACTTCATTTCAGCTGATGAGTTCAAGTAGGGGTCAGAACAATCCTCATTTCTGACAATAACACAAACTGGGAATTAATTTTATGGCTTAGGACTATATAGGTAGTAGACTTAGAAACAAACAATAAAACAGCTACAGGGAAAGTGGTATTCATAAACAATGGCTTGTGTGACATATTGAAAATCCAAATGTGCATTATTTGGAGTGTACACATCATAAGGAGAGAAAACATGAAGACATTTGTTTGTTTGTTTTTTTGTTTTTTTTACTGCAGATTTTCATATTCCAACATAATAATGTTCTTACCCGATGTCAACATTCAGAACAACATTTGTTTTTGGTTGTTGTTATTTTTTCTATGTTGGGGACCCTTCATACTTTAGTCTAACATGGAAGATGATTCTGCAAAATAAAAATGAAATAAAATGTAGTTTTGATTTCTGCAAGCCTTGATATCTGTTACTTCTCATTTAAACTATGCAACTTCAATTTCTGATGCATTTACTTTCCCTATGAATCAGAGATTCAAAACAGATTTTTTTCTGTTCCTAGCCAAGTAGGCTATTGTATTGGTGTTCATAGGTCTTCATTTTCTCGAATTAAACAAAAAAGCATGAAATACAGTAAACTCCGGACAACTTGACACTCAAGAGAAAATGGTCTGACAAGTTATATGTCTGTATCAATAAATGCACTTACTTCCTGTCTATAGAAACAACAATGCCTATGTTGCAGTCTTAAAAGAAAATGACAGCAGTTTTTTTTTCTTTTCTCCATTTCAACTTTCTCTTGCCTTAGTTCGAGTTTACAAATTGTTTTTTTTTTTTAAACAATTCAAAACAGTGACATTTCCCAACAATCTCGGTGGGTTAGCATCCTTACATTCAAGGTAATAACTTAACACTAGAACAACCATGTTTATTGGCATACCTAGAACAACCATGACTGGTCAATTTGACCATCGTATTAAAAACAACATAAATATTATAATGAAAGGACAAGCAATTGAATATAAGTCATAGTTTTATTCAGGAATGTCATATAAAGCATCTACACAAACGAAACATTGTAAATAAATGGACATTTGAACAGAAATGTGTTTATATACAAACATATTACATAAAGCACAACTTCAAAAAATGGTAACAAATGAAACAAACAAATATTTGAAAATAAATTTGTGTATATACAGGTATATCATGTACATTCAAAACTGTACAACTGAAACGATGTAAATAAGTATAAAAAAGTAAAATAAATGGGTTTATATTGCCTGCATAACAAAGCACATATACACAACCAAAGCTATGCGTTTATATACAGATATACTATAATCAAAATGACATGAATAAATAAACATTTGAACAGAATGGCTTCATTTACAGTTGTTTACAAAGTCTAAGTGCTGGCACAAATCACACAGATCCTGCGCTTTTTAAAATTTGCAGTGCACTTACCACAGTCTGTATTTGTGCATTTGGTACAGCTATAAACAGTAACCCAGGCTTTGAAAGCTTCTAATTCCTCCAAGGGCATTGACCAGGGATCATCTTGTAGTTGTCGGTGGGTTTCTGCTTCAGTGCAATATTGTATGTGGTGAAGTGGATCCATGTCAATCAATAGGCGAAAAGCACTCAATGCACTCTCATTAATGTTGCGTTTTGAATATGCCATGGGCCATGGAACTTCCCACAAAATATGATGTCCACCCCTTTTACCTGCAGCTTCAACACCAGGATTTATAGTGCTCCAAACAGTGCCATCATTGCCATCCTCGAGTGCTAGGTGGTGCGGGCGCTACCGCTGGAGAAGCGGCTGCCTCAGGTGAAGTAGCGGCTAGATCAGGTGCAGGGGCTGATGCAGATGAAGTGGCTATCATCTTTGCAGGGGCTGCCACAGGATTGCTTCTTCTTCCATGGGCTCTCCTGCACCCTTGGTGTCACTGCTGCTGGAAGATTCATCTTCGCAAACCCAGTCTGCTTCAGAGCCAGATTCGTCATTGTCCGTCTCTGCTGCATCAGAATCGTTGTTTGGTAAAATTTGCAGTAATTCCAAACACTGCTTTGCTGTCCTGTGTCTTCCTTAATCCATTTTCAATGTGTATTGGGGTAACAATGAATTTCTTAGAAAAACAAGTCACTTATAGTAACCAGAGTGCAGTCAGACAGCCTGGCGCTGTGAACTGTCAAGGCTGATTGATGGGCTATCAGGAGGCTCATTGAAACAATAAAAATGTCAGAAGACTGCTCACTTGAGGAATGCAGACTGATATAATCAAACTTCAATACATGGTGGCAAGTCACTACTGAGAAATACAAATAGTACTGCAATATTTAATTGTTAGAATATGTTTTATATGTATCGGTCAATTTGACCGCTCCTGGTCGGAATAGGTATGACAGTATTTTATCTCGCTAATTTTTGCAGGTACGTGATTCTTTCTTTGTCAGGGTAATTAGTACATATATTTAGGAAATGTTAGGAAAGCACAGCTCTGTATTGTAAACACACAGACTGCAATTTAATTTTAAATTCCAAAAACGGTCAAAATTACCACCTTGGTCAATAGTTAATGCAATTTTTGTCTGAAAAAAAATCTGCAACTAATCAAGATCATAGCTCCAATATGCCACTTGTTTTTTTTCCATCCTGTTCCACCTTTCAAATTTGTGGTGTTTTTAACTTAATACATTTGTTTTTCAGGGCTCTGCACATTTGACATGTATTTGAAAGGTAATACCAAAAAAACATTTTTGTGACAAACATCTCTTCAAAGCATTATTTATTTACTATAACCTACATATTTCTTATTGCATAGCTACTCTATTTTAAATAGAAGATATGCAGAAACAAATCCTCTCCAAGTAATCAATTATGTATGAACACTATTTTTAAGCACTAAGGGGAACATTGTTATCATAGGTATGCACATTTTACAGTAAGACATACAACAAATGTAACATGTACACATGTGCAACTTTTCTACATACAGTCAAACCTGCTTATGCGACCACCTTTATTTAGCGACCATCTGGTCTAAGTTTAAATTCCTCCCAATTATATTTGTGCTTTTACTTAACTGTATTAAGTGAGCACCTGTCTAATGTGACCAGCAACCACAATTCACTTACTCAGCAACGGACTCAACCTTGTATTAAGCACCCTTACACAGGGCTATTGTTATAAGAAAAATGTGGTTTTAAATGGTACGTCGTAGATTCACAGGAATACGGTTACCATTTTAGGAGTCTTTTATCCGTAATCAATAAAACAACAGCACTATTTTGTAAAGGAAGAGAGAAAACATGGAGAAACAAAAAGTCCTCCCTAGATGACAGAATTATTATGTTATTAAACTTGTAAAGACAGTAAGTGGCAGAAAAATTCCGCACTAGAAAGACACAGATACAGCATTTTGAAATGGAAAGAACCAGGTTTTCATTTTTGTTCACGTGCCCGTGTTTTGATCCGATTCAATATCTTAATTAAACTGTTAATTACTGAACAAAGTCGCTTCTTTTTACCTTGATGTCCTGATTGACTTGCTGATTCTGTTTTGCTTCTTCATTACTCAAACACAAGAGCAAGCATTGACATTAATCACTTTCCCCAGATGCTACTTTAACTTGCATTTCGTTCTCACAATTGCCTGGGAACTAGATAGCTTCCAATGTGTCAGTTTCGTGTTGTGTTGTTCTTTATCGCTAATTTAACAGAACGTTCTCAAAATTAGGATGTAGCGGCTTAAGACTTGAAAGCAAACCGTTAAAAGGAAAATAAACACCTAAAAATTCAAGCCATACTTGTAAGAGTACGAAAACAATGTGCACGGTAATCAAAAAAGATGTTATGCTTATGCTGGTGTTGGTTTCAGGATGCAATGAATCAACATGCACCTGAAAGGCAGACAAAGGCATTGAAATTTGCAAAGGATTTAAAACATTTTGTGTGACCTGAGACAGGCAAGCGTTCATTACTTTCACAAAATAATTTGTTTTGTAAATGCATTATCTAAATGAATGTTATTAAATTACATACTTCCTTTTGATCATATTACATCTTCTGGCTTTTACACTGTATGTAAGACATACTTAATTACAGGAAAGCATGTCAGAGACAAAAAGAAAATTCATAAGTTATGGGCCCTCTTTTAAGAGACCACCTGTGTTAAAAGGCCACTATTAGACTGTCTCTTGATTACAGGTTTGACTGTACTTCTTTTGGATATAACAATGAAAATGAAACACTGAACAATTAAATCATGAATCGTTAAATGATTGAAAAAGAAAGCTAAATGTAATGTTGAATTTCATTAGCTGGCTGTGATGTAATTCTTTGTCGTTGACCACTGTGGTGTAAGATCATGGGAAGAGCACTTTTTTCAAATTATTTTATGTTTGAAAACAATGGAAAGAGACAGAGAGAACAGGCTGATGAAAAATGTCGGGGTTTTTTGTTTATCGTTCCGGTTCTGGTTCTGTTTCGAATCTCTGCAATGAATTCATGCAACACCTGCTGGCTCAGAGGGGCTACAAGAAAACGGTTATTTTTAATATGTATTCTGACTACGCCAGTCCAGTGCTATAAAGCACAGAACAATATTAGATTAATAATTGATCAGGTTCTTTTTATTCTGATACAGTGTTAAAATACGGGGAACTGTGTCACCAAGAAAAACACATTCAATAGATACATAAAAAATCAATGAGAATGTTTTTCTTTGACAGCACAGTTAAAAGGAGCAACAACACATTGTTCAATATTCAAGTGATCAGTTACAGATTTTCCATTAACCGGTCATCATAATTAAGATTTATCAAAATAGTCATTTTAAATACCCAAAGTGCAAACTGCAATATTGCACTTTAGAAAGTGCTTAGTGCATGTAGTAAGGGTACGGTTTGTTAACCGGGTGTAAATAGAGGATAATAATACAGTCAATGACCATTGTAAAAACACAAAACATATAATAGGTTGTCTGTGCAGGGGAGGGAACATCAGAGTGACAACAAAATCTGGATAACAATCTCTTACTTTGCTTTCCATACCATAGGTTCCGATTAGCTACTGACAGGCTAAAAACTCTTAATTTGCTCACTCTCATTGTTCAAACCTGCATACAGTACGTTAGCCAAATACTTATCGTCAGGAAATCCATTGTGTTCCCACTCCTGCACAAACAAAACCACAACAAAGGTCAGACAGACAGACACAAACCCCCAGGATGGCTATCCAGTTTGCAAGAGATGTGTGCTATTTATATTCATGGGGGGGAACACTATCAATAACAAGTGAACTGAATGGAGAAGCTACTAGAAAGTGATAACTCATTTACAGTGTTAGTCAATAATATATAAAATGTGCACTATTCAAATTAAAGTGTAAAATTATAAAAAAATAAAATAAAACGTACAAGTGACAAATAAATATGTAACAGGGACATTATTGACCGTTACATTCATCTTTAAAAAGAAAAAGAAGCAATAAACCAAGTTTATAACAAAATGTAATAATTTTTTTTTTTTAGAACATGCTAATTTGAAAAAAAACCAAACACATAAAACCTATGTATTTCTTGTTAAACAGTAGTCACCTAGGCTATGCATAATCCAATCCATGATCATGTGAGGCTACTGACATATTAGTTTTAAAATCTTTGAGGAATGAATTGCTTATTAAACCAATAAATATTTGGAATACAGGAATAAAGATGCACTTGGCTTAAAGTGGCTATGCATTAATAAATCAGAAAGGCTTTCAATCAAACTGTTTCTCAGTCATTCCCTTCTGTCTGTAGCTGCAGCAGAGAGACTGCTGGCATTATTACAAATAAATATTGGTTTGAATATATAGCCTGTCGTTCCAGTACATTATGGTTATGGGTTCAGAAATAATTGAATCTCTGCCGATTATGATCTCAGTAAATTAATAGATTGCTCTTCCATGATGTGAACGAGCAGTCTGGGTTGCTGAGCTGACACTGAAGAATTAATTCAACTTTGCTGTACTGTACAGTGAGTGGCAAACTGGGAAAGGGACATTCAGAAGGTCTGTCACAAATGTATTGCATATACCTATAAGCTGCATCTTTATAATGCATGATTTAAAAAGCATGACAAATGCTCTGTTAAGAATATTGTTTGATGCACCATATGTATAGTATGACTACGATGACTACGACTACTAATTTTGACTAAACATATCATTCCAAAAAGCTTTTGACTTTATTGCACTTCATGGTAGCTCATATATCTTGTTTTACTTTCATAAACAGGAATCGTTGTAGGTTTTGGTCTAGTCCAGCAGTCAGTGTCTGTAAAAAAGTGAAGTACCAAAACACAAACATTTTAAGATTATTTTTATGTGTACAGCTTATATATACTTACATATTGTGTGCACAAAAAGTACAACTGTAATTTGTTTTAGCATGGCTGTATTTCTTAATATATCAGGGTTCTAACATGTTTGATGAATGTTAATGCCTTTGTACCTTATCTTCCATTACAATAACAATCCTCATGCAGAAACAGGCCACCGAAAAATATACCAAACCAACAAGGCAAAAATATAATATAAATGTTATGTGTAAATGTCATACTAAGATTGTACACAATGTCAATACTTTACCTTACAGTGTAATTAGAAGCATGTTGATGTGTTGTTAAGAAATGTAAAGAGACATATTCAGTAAGTGCTAAATAATAAATACATGAACTAGAAAAACAAGTCAGTGTGCTGTTTCCTTCAATCAACATTTAAAAAATGTTCAGGCTGACATACAATACCTTCTATGAAGTGACATTTAATAAACCAAAAAGGAAAAGGACTGCAGGGATTTAACATTTCAAATTCCACATCTCTAGTATGATTAATAGCTAGAAAACTGTTAGTCCAGTGACCAGCCTGTCACAAGCGCACTCCTGCAGGTCATTTGGACACACCATCTCTCTTGTGAGGGCGGTTAAACTAGGAATATGTCAGGATACTGACCACAGGCAATGTAGCTGGATTTCTGAGTGTCCGGAGCCTTAGCCTGGCTCTTTTATCAAATTAAACACCTTTTTTAACAATAACAAAACTACCTTTAGAAAAAAAAAATCAGTTTGATCCAGTTCAGTGCAATATGGCTTTACGCATAATATACAATATTATACATGGATGCAATACCCGGTATTGAAAAAAAAAATAAAAAAAATCTGTGGACAGATTTACACTCCGTAGTATATACAAATGCTCCTGGGCATTCCTTTAGCATGTCTATGTCAAGCAAAGTTAAGGAAATAATGTAATGTGTTATGCTCAGCTGCTTAGCTGCTCAGTTGCATGTATCCCCACCTCTGGGGTGAAAGTTCACAGAATCAAAACCAGCCTGGGGAAAACCTAAAAACACTCCACTGCACCAATGACATGTTGTGCGAGAGCACTGTTGTGTGAGGGATGCTTACATTGGAACGACACATAAAATCAAGGTCCTTCCTGTTCTTGGGACATTACCATTTAACCTTCTACCTTTAATTTGTTTTACCTTGCTGTCTGTCCACAATCATGCAACCTTAAAATGAGATATCTCTGTAAAGCATTCTGCATCTACGGCATCAGGATTTGTACAGATTAATGATGGTGCATTAGGGTTGGGTGTTTTTTCAAGGGAAATCTTGGAATAAAACATGCAATTCCAGATAAAGGGAGACACACTGGAGGTATTGGTAATGGATAATTCAAGAGTTGAAAGATTCCATGGGGCTCTGATCAATATTCTTTCCCCAGGTGTTGAGACTCTATGTTTCTTTGAAAATATTAGCTTTTGAGTTTTCATGACATGATTGTATGCTGCATGAGTGGGTGTATTTTGTATTGTATTTTTTTTT
The DNA here is from genome assembly GCA_030684275.1 of Acipenser oxyrinchus oxyrinchus. Lineage (NCBI taxonomy): Eukaryota > Metazoa > Chordata > Actinopteri > Acipenseriformes > Acipenseridae > Acipenser > Acipenser oxyrinchus. Next base: position 23,912,694 of record CM060250.1, read on the forward strand.
GCAAGCCATATTAATTCACAAAAGATAGAATTCTAATGTAGGCCCACCAGTGCACCTATTCCAACATGCTTTTACTTTTAGCCAGTGTTGCGTTTGCTGGACAATTCTCAGGGCTCATGACTTTAAGAAAACCTATCTATTGAACAAAACTCAGCAAATTGGTTCCTCAGGTTCACTTCTTTTTGAGTGTCCTCACTTGGGACACAGAAAAGAATTGTCTTGTAGGCTTAAACTGCAAACAACGCTCTCTGATCTGCTCCTGCAACTTCCACTATTTGAACTTTGTGTTTCCCTGGGCACGGTGAAAACCTTTTGCTCCTTTTTTCCTTGCGAAGGAAAAAAAGAAAAGCAGTCCTTCATACATTTTTAAATCTGTACACTTTATTTCCCCTCTCGCTGATGCTTTCAAGCAAGTCACGTCAGTATCTGGACATTTGGATGTAAAGCCAGAGGCCTGACTAGCCCCTATTTGTAAACAAGTGTGAACAACATGAACACATTAGTGTCACTTCTTGGTAAATTCAGTGTTAAGAAATGCCAAGTGCGTGTACTACAGAACACTTTGACAAAGCTATTCTAGAATCAATAATTCATTGTAACTCAATGTAGCTCAAAAACTGGCATTTCGGAAAAGAAAAAAAAAATGTAAAAAAAAAAAAATCACTATAAGGTTTTTCAGTTGGCCTACTGTGAAAATCCCAGCTAAGTGGTCAGCATGTCCTGCCATTAGTTGGCTATGGAAGAAAACTTTGCCAGATACTCAAACCTGATTTGTTCTCATTTTTTATTTAACTCATAGGGAAAAAAAGAGCTTGAATCAGTATGCCACAATTTGTGCAAATCACAGCATTCCTGCGCTTGTCTCTGTGGTAAGCAGAAGTCCTGCCACGACAGCAAAAAGGCTCATGAGAGCTCTAACCCGTTAACCTTCAGAACAAGAGCAAAGCACTGAAGGAGTTGAGGACGCTGACATTTATGGCAATGCAGAAAAATGGATTTCTATTTATGGGTCTATCTCTCTGATCATAGTTCATAGCCCCCTTTCAGGAATGGAGTTAACATCACCTGCCTGATGTCAGGTGCAGCCATGATCACTGCCTGGAGATGGTCTGATGGCCCCAGATCTCCAGCACTGACGATGGCTGTTTTGCTGATAGTATCAAGTAAATTCAATCACTGTCACTGCCTATTTCTTTTCTGCTTTACTGTGGCTGTCACTGGTCCTCCGTGCTCCAATATACACATCTTTAATGTCACTTAGGAGAATGTTAGCTACAAAAAAATGCTCATAAAATAATGTATTTTTTTTTTTTTATCAGGTACATTTTTTGCTTGAATGTTCAGTTCAGCAGCATAAGTGCTTTGAAAGCTTTTTTTTTAATTTATTTTTTATTAAAATACTTGCTTAGATGGGATAATGGGGCAGCAATGTAGAGTAGTGGTTAGGGCTCTGGACTCTTGACCGGAGGGTTGTGAGTTCAATCCCTGGTACGGGACACTACTGCTGTACCCTTGAGCAAGGTACTTTACCTAGATTGCTCCAGTAAAAACCCAACTGTATAAATGGGTAATTGTATGTAAAAATAATGTGATATCTTCTAACAATTGTAAGTCGCCCTGGATAAGGGCGTCTGCTAAGAAATAAATAATAAATAATAATAATAATAATAATAGGGTCTCATTTATGGCTAAGCCACCAAATAACCACTTAAATGTTTCAAAGGAAAAATTATACAAGAAGCAACAGACAATATGTCCCTATGTTTGGTCTCAGATTTTAAAAACACACTTTGTTCTATGCATCACACTGGTGTGTCTTCAGAGGTTAAGAGAGAACCTGGATGATTAGCTTTGTCAGCAAGGGAAAAAACAGCCTGCTGTTGCTCATTTGGTGTTTCTGTGTCATTGTTACAGAAATTAAAACCGTGCTCTTTCCTGTGCTTTCAGGTGGAGTAAAAAAAGCAGTCACCCTATATGTTTCCAAAAGGTATCAAATGAATACTGCTAAAAGCAAAAATAAATAAAACAGCATTTGACACATTAATTTCATGAGAAAGAATACTCTGTTCATGTCTTAAATAAAGATAAAGAAGTAAACATGTACACTATATTCCCTGTTAAAAGACAGAGAAGGTAAAATGATTAGATTTACAGCTATGGCCACAAATTGAAAAATGTCACATTTCGAAATCTAACATGCAATATTGTACTACTATTATGGCTTCCGATAGACTTTTGCAATATAATTTTGTAGTTTCTTTGATTAAATTGTTAAATAAAAGATCTAAATTATGTCCATATAGTTTTGGTTTTTTAAATTATGTCTCAATCCTAAAATTCTAGGTGAGGCAAAACTTTTGAACAGCTGGAACATCTCATTTAAGGAAGGACAGCACCTCAGATTTCATAAGAACATAAGAACATAAGAAAGTTTACAAACGAGAGGAGGCCATTCAGCCCATCTTGCTCGTTTGGTTGTTGGTAGCTTATTGATACCAGAATCTCATCAAGCAGCTTCTTGAAGGATCCCAGGGTGTCAGCTTCAACAAGATTACTGGGGAGTTGGTTCCAGACCCTCACAATTCTCTGTGTAAAAAAGCGCCTCCTATCTTCTGTTCTGAATGCCCCTTTATTTAATGTCCATTTGTGACCCCTGGTCCTTGTTTCTTTTTTCAGGTCAAAAAAGTCCCCTGGGTCGACATTGTCTATACCTTTTAGGATTTTGAATGTTAAATCAAGACTGAATAGATTCAATTCTTTTAACCTGTCTGCATACGACATGACTTTTAAACCCGGGATAATTCTGGTTGCTTTTCTTTGCACTCTTTCTAGAGCAGCAATATCCTTTTTGTAACGAGTTGACCAAAACTGAACACATGCAAGGGTATTTTTCCATGATACATCTTAAAGATCATCCAAAGTTTGGGGCTCCCGAGTGGCGCATCCAGTAAAGGCTCTCCACATGGAGTGCAGGATGTGCCCTATAGTCTGGACGTCGCGAGTTCGAGTCCAGGCTATTCCTTTGCCGACCGAGGACGGGAGCTTCCAGGAGGCGGCACTCAATTGGCCGAGCACCGCCCGGGGGGAGGGAGGGTTAGGTCGGCACGGGTGTCCTTGGCTCACCGCGCACCAGCGACCCCTGTAGTCTGGCCGGGCGCCTACGGGCTTGCCTGTAAGCTGCCCGAGAGTTGCGCTGTCCTCCGATGCTGTAGCTCTTGGGTGGCTGCATGGTGAGTCCGCAGTGTGAAAAAAAGCGGTCGGCTGACGGCACACACTTCGGAGTACAGCGTGTGTTCGTCTTCACCCTCCCGAGTCAGCGCAGGGGTGGTAGCGGTGAGCTGAACCTAAAAATAATTGGCCATTCCAAATTGGGAGAAAATAATAAACATAACTGGCAATGACGAAACAGCTGGTTACTGTTGCATTACTGTAATGAGCTGCATTGTATCAGTAGCAGCAATTACAAAGTTGTCATTATAAGTCTGTTACTTGCATCACTGGGAGGTTTGCAATCTCATTAAAGTGTTCAGGAAAACTATAGTCATAACTTTACACTGCTAGGCTACTCTTTGTAGTAATTCTACAAGATAAACAGCTAATACAGTATTAGAAAATAGCCCTATAATAGTATGAGTTCACAACATGTATACTGCTACAGTATGCATTTATCAAACAACATAGCAGTACATTTTTGTGAATAATTGTATGTTTTAACCATTTAGTTAATCCTAACATGGTCATATTTAAAAACTAGATTTTATTTATTCATTTATTTTATTCATACTTGATTTATATATTTAGTGAGACCGAATGAATTACATTTGATGTAAAACTATAATAAACCTTTCAAGCTGACAAATGATTCTGCCGAGACCATCATCAGTGAAGTAAAAAAAAAAATAATAATAATAATAATAATTGAGACCACAGGGTTCATTGATGGAATTAATACAATACAAATGTATACAATTGTGTGAAGTAGACATGATTAATGGAATACATCCCATAGTGAAGATGAACAAGGCTTTGTTCAAGCTCTGAGAAGACAATAGAGAAAAGTAAATTACATGAGTATGGATGGATTTAAATAACAACCAGTCTGCCTGCTCCAATTCACTCTAAACTACACTATCACAATGTTCAGCAATGACAGATCATCTACCAGGTGCTTCCATTTTTTCATAATCTTCAGCAAATTCTGCCAATTCAAAGTTAAACAGTGTCCTGTTGTAGCTGAAATGCACATGAAAACAAAGCTATCAAGCTTTCAGAGAGAGTATGAGATGACAGATAAATTACTGTCTGAAGTTGCACAAATTTGCCAGAAGGTACAGAAACTATCATACATCACCTGCACCTGTAAACAGTGGAGTTAAAAGCGATCAGCGCTTTCAGAAGTAGAAATGTATCCGTATTCATGAAAAGCTGATCCTGGCAGGGATTCACTTTGTATACACAGCACATGTAACCACTAGGTGCTAGTTAAAGGCATGCTTAAATGCTTTTCATGTCACCAGTTAGATGCATGCATCTGTTATGAATACTGCAAGCTACAATACTCTTCAGCATTTCTGTTAACAGAAAATAAAGTCTTTTTTTTTAACTGAATCTAAGATAAAAAGTGTAAACAATATACCAGTGTGTCTGTGCATAGAGCACATTTTATTTCAACTAGCTTTTAAAAGACAAGCTTGGTAAACAGCAGTGACTATAGTGAACTTTATTGCTAAAACAGATTGGAGATCATGGTAGTTAAATCAAAGTGAAACCTTTTACACCAACAAATGGCATTTTATTTTACATATATCTTGAATTCCCCATGTTCAATCCAATTGCCCATGTTCTTGAAGTCTGATTATTCCCAGCACATCTCCACTCTGGCACGCACTTGCCGATTCTTCCTGAGCAACATCCGAAGAATCCGACCCTTCCTCACCAACTACACACCCAGCTCCTCGTCCAGGCCTTGGTACTCTCCCGCCTAGACTACTGCAACTCCCTCCTGGCTGGCCTCCCTGCGTCCACCACCCGTCCGCTCCAGCTCATCCAGAACTCCGCTGCTCGCCTGGTGTTCTCTCTGCCTCACTTCTCCCATGCAACTCCACTACTCCGCTCACTCCACTGGCTCCAGTTCAAGACTCTTGTACTATCCTACAGATGCCTTGACCAGACTGCACCCAGCTACCTCCAGACCCTCATCTTTCCCTACACCCCCACTCGACCTCTCCGCTCCGCCTGCACTAGAAGACTGGCTTTACCTCCTCTACGCTCCCCTGCCTCCAGAGCCCGCTCCTTCTCCACCCTCGCCCCGCAGTGGTGGAATGACCTTCGAACAGATGTCAGGGCTGCCTAGTCCCTGACCACATTCCGGCGCCTCCTCAAGACTCACCTCTTCACTCACCTGTAGAACTCCTCTGTTTTTCCCCTGGGACACATCACCCTTCCTTAAATGCGCCTTACTTGCTCTTATCTGCCCCCTATTTTACTGCATTTAATCCTGTACTTCAGAGTACTGTAATCTGCCAAGTGTTTAATCTGTAGTATTTTGTATTTAATTATATCCTGATGTAACTATCACTGACATTGTTATCTGCTGTATTATTGAATTGTATTTTGTCACACTTGTACTTGCTTGAACCAAAGTCATTGTATTCATTATTGTATTTATCTTGCTCTTATTTGTATTATTACTTGTACTGTGATTCTTGAAATGTATTTGTTTACGACTGTAAGTCGCCCTGGATAAGGGCGTCTGCTAAGAAATAAATAATAATAATAATAATAATAATAATAATAATAATAATAATAATAATAACCATCTTGTTTCCAGTTTATATAACTAAAGAAAGTGTGAATTCAGTGTTTACTATTGCAATCTCACAGCATTGCCATGGTCATCCGTTATGTAAGGATCTTTATTTTTGGTGTTTATTTTTGACAAGCTCGCAAAATACTGTAAAACCTTTTTATTTTTTTAAACAACACAGCTTTATCATTTAAAAAAAAACAAAAAAAACATCATTAAGATATTTTAATTGGGCAACAGGCTGCAGATTCTCAGCTACTTAATGTGAAAACTTTAAATTTATTCTTTACTTGTTGAACATCTTAAACTCAGCCTAGAGAGCAGCTGTGTAGAAGAATTAAAAAATAAATCTGAATGTCACTCATATCTAAAACCTGCTTTGCCTGAGTTACATAATTACATAGAACGAATATATGAGGCTTACATTTAATAGCTGAAGATATAAGTAATACATCTCATTTTTCTTTTCTATGTTATCTGTATTTATCATTATGTGCCAAATTGCACACGTTTTATGATTTTTTAATGAACCCCAAAACAATATGTTACTCTAAATAATGAGTGATTAAATGTTGTATTTTGTGTGCTCCTCATCCTTAGGTTAAGCATATGATTGATGTTAATGGTAGTCACAGATATGACATCACAACAGCTGAATTCAATACCCATACAGATGGACAGCAATTGAGCTTAGTGTAGAAAATACTCATACTTGAACTGCAATTAAACCTGCTTCTACTAGCCAGTAAACCCCAACGTAAGAGACGGAGAGATGCTTCTTGAAAAAGCAACCACAAATGTTCAGCCCCTAAAGTGAACAATTAATTCAGATTTCACTGTACTCTAAAGAGTTAATTGAGTGTCTTATAAAACAGGTGACAGTAGCATGACCTCATAATCTAGGGGCGTCAGAGGCACCCTGATGTATTATGAGATTTGTATAATGAATTCAGCTCGCTTCATCTTTTTCACAACCTGACTTTGATATAAGATTGATGAGGGTATGAAAAGACCCGGTACTGCTTTCAAAGGTTAAATGAAGGTCAGAAGAAGGCCTGCCAGGAATTGTATGCATGGTCACTTTGCAGTGACTTTATATAAAACTGCTTTCAAGGTAGAAGGACATAAGCCATTTTCTATAAATAATGATATACTATAACTATAAACAAAACAATAATGTGTATGCAGCTTTCCAATGTACGGTTTCTCTTACGCAAGATCAAATCTAAAATGTTCCGAAAATCAAGGTGCTGGGTTTGGGTATGCATGGTTAGTAATGCATACTAAAGTATAATAGCTGTGTCTGCTGTACTGTGCTATAACATTATGTCAATTGTATATTCTTTAAATATCTCATGAGTTAAAGCTTTGTGGATATAGCCCAATGTTTTGTTCTATCAATACTTGTTACCTCTCAGTAAAATATAGACATGGGCAGATATGGTTTTCCTCCACCCATTGAAGATGCTTTCTGGCTAAATATGATGTTTCAGAAGAACTTAAACTGTTATGAAACTCTACCTCTAAGGTGCCCTGCCTTCAAGGAAGCCTGCATGATTAAACAGAGCTATTTTCAGTTTTCAGTTCTGTTATACACAAGCTCCATTGAATGGCTATATCACCTATTCAGGTTTTTAATAGCCAACATATTTATTTCACCTTCTAAATGAAATCCAATGTGGAGCTATTAATATTAATGCAGTGAGATCATTCTGATGATTAATTAATAAAACGCTTAGACTCTCTATGTGATGCTGCTTGTCCCCCCAGCACTTAAAGGTAGCCTTTACTGCAAAAAGGAAGGGATCCAAAGGGGTTTGCCAGAGCCATTAAAATATAATACAATTTATTGTTTTCAAGCCAACTGTTTTAACAGCAATCAATGACATTGCTTTTGAAGACAAAACATGCATCTACTAAAGCTTTGCCCAGTTTGTTACAATCTCTTTATTTATGTATCCAAATCAAGCCAGTGCACAGGATAAACTACTTAGTATGAGTTTTGAATGCCCTGTTTTTTTCTTCTTGTAAACAAAGTCAGTATAATATAGATGTAAAACCGTACATTTGTGCTCTTTCTGATGAAAGGCTCCTGTCACATTGGAGCAGATACCTTTCCAATCTATAGTTCCTAGAGCAGGGGTCGGCAACCCGTGGCTCGTGAGCCGCATGCAATTCTTTGATTAGATAGGTGTGGCTCTTTAATAATATATAATACTCCCAATAATCAACAAAGAAGTATTCATTGAATCTCACCGCTACCACCCCCGAGTCAGCGCAGGGGTGGTAGCAGTGAGCTGAGCTTAATAAAATAATTGGTTATTCCAAATTGGGAGAAAATAATAAAAATAATTGGCAACACTAAATTTATAAAAAAGAAAAAAAATAAAGATCAAAGATGAAGATCGAGGTTTTAAAAATGAATGGACTGAATATGCATTTATACCGAGTTCAGCTCCTACAATGCCTAATTTGTAATAAACAACTCACCAACAACAAGAAATCAAATATCGAAAGGCATTTTTTAACAAAACACGCCGACAGCGACAGCTCCAGATCGTGTCAGTCGTCTAACAGTGATAACAAGCAAACAGTTAGATAAGACAAAACAAACAAAACACTGACGATACAATACGTTTTGGTCCTTCCTGGTTTCAGAAGCAAAGCCTGGTGTTTCAACTGGAACTGAAGAGTAGATTCAGTGCTCTTCAAGATCTGCAAAAAGATGAAGAAATCGAGGTAAACAAAATCTATGTGGAAGTGACGCAAGTAATTGCAGAAACAGCAAAAAACATTGCTGGAACACAGAGTACAAAATGCACCCAAAAGATCATGCAAGAGACAAAAGACCTCATGAAGAAAAGAAGGGAAATGAAACAAACAGCAGCTCTGAAGTCAAAGATTGAATACATTGAGCTCTGCAAGACAGTAAGAAAGCGCATTACTGTTGAAGACTTTTACCAAAAATTATATCAAGATGAAAAGAGCAACATAGCAGATGATGAAGACGAGACGGAAAAAATGCAACCCGAGGAACAAATGAAACATGCTATTAAACATATGAAGACAGGAAAGGCACCCGCAGAAGACGACATAACGATTGACATCGTGAAAGAAGGAGGTGAAGAACTGACAAAAATACTATCACATATTTTTATAGATGGTATTAAGCAAAAGAAAGTGCCAAATGACTGGAACAACACATCGGTGATATGTTTACGTAAGAAAGGAGATAAAGAAGACCTCAAGAACTACAGACCTGTTAGCTTAATTCCTATAATCTACCAATTTTTTTTACCAAGATACTCACCAATAGACTTCAAGATAAATGTGACTCGGCACAATCAAATGAGCAAGCAGGATTCAGGAGTGGATTTATGGATTATCTTCAAGTTGTACGGCAAGTGATTCAAACCAGCAACGAGTGCAAACTACCACTTTGCTTGGGATTCATCAACTATGGAAAAGCCTTTGACTCTGTTTACACAAGATCTGTATTAAGCTCTCTGAAAAAATAAGGAATTGAGAAAACGTACAGAGACTTGATCAGCACCATACACAAAAATGCAACATCCACAGTAAGACCCCATAAAAATAGCGACAAAATTAAGATTTAAAAAGTTGTCAAGGAGATACAATTTCCCCAAAGCTCTTCACGGCTACAGCTAGAAGACATTTTCAAAATACTGGATTGGGAAAATAAGGGGCTGAAGATCAACTGAGCCTACTTGAATCACCTACAATTTGCTGATGACATCCTCATATTTACAATATGCCCAGAAGAATTACAAACAAAAATACAAGAACTACACAAGGCCAGCATCAAAACGGGTTTGAAAATGAGCCTGAAGAAGACTCAAGTCATGTTCAATAAATATACCACCCACAGGCAATTGAAGTCAATGGGATCAAGCTTGAAGAAGTCAATAACTACGTATACTTAGGACAGTTAGTTTCAGCAACGGAGAACCAAATATGCAAAATCAACAAAAGAGCAAAAATGGGCCAGTGTGCCATTGGAAGATTAAGCAATGTTCTGAAAGGGAAACTACCCTTATGCCTCAAGAGGAAAGTCTTCGACCAATGTGTGCTGTCAGTGCTAACTTACGGAAATGGCAGTGGGCCGGACATGTAGCAAGAAGAACAGACCATCGCTGGACCAAGGAGATATTAGAATGGATCCCAAGAGATATAAAGCAACCAAAAAGAAGACCTCTGGGAAGATGGCAAAATGAAATTAGGAAACACACCAGAGCAACATGGATGAGGGACGCAGCAGACAGGCTTGTGGAACAGTCTTGGGGAGGCCCTCATCCAGCAGTGGATTGAAAAAGTCTGAAGATGATATATATGTATTGCGGCTCTCGAAATGTTTTACTTTCTGAAGAAATAATAAAAATGGCTCTTCTTCTTTGGAGGGTTGCTGACCCCTGACCTAGAGCATACAAGATGAAAAACCTCAGAAGAGCTGTTCCTCCTCATTCATATCCAGGGATTCATAACTGTTTTGCACTGTTTTGTTTTTAAATTAGAATGCCCAATTATGTTTCCCCTCCCCGCAGCAATTCCCCACACAGCTCAGGAGAACTGAAGGTTCAGTGGGCGTTGTCCAATCCCTCTTTTCCATCCAGGAACTCGAGAACAGATGTCAGCCAGCTACCGACCACTGGAGAGCAAGGTCCAGCCCTGCAGGTGTCCGCCTGAGCTCACTAGGCACCTGGCCAGTATGATCTGCTGTAGCACGATAAGGAGAAACAGTCATTGCCAGTTTTGCCTCTCTAACCTCTGGAAACGCCAGCCAATGCGACACTCCCTCTGATATCCCTAGCGAAGACTGGTGACTTTACACAGCCATGACGTGAACATGCACTCCCCGGACTGTATGGCTCACTCTACACACCATGCGGTCATGCTTTTACAAGGTAAGCCACTCAGGGACCCCCTAAAAACATTTTAATACTTTTTTTTTTTTAGTATTGATTAGTTAGTTTCCCTATATGGATAGTGACACTGGGAATGGATTACTAAACTTTTACATCACAGCAAATGATGCACCTTTTTCCCCCTGAAATGAATCTATAACTGTTGCTACATTTGTCATGCGTGCTGCCTCAAACTGTGCAAGGCTCGTTGTCCTTTAAAGAAAGTGACATTGTCAAGAAAACTTATTCAAATTAAAAAATCAAAAATATTATCTTTTGTTTTGGTTTATTTTTTTATTTTTTAATATCATTGAACATTCTGACTTCCTTTATCACATTCATTTTCATACTAAGGACTTTTTTTCTAAATGACTTTAACTACATCCTAAATTCTTATATTTAAAGCTGCAATGTTAATTATGGGAGGAAAGGTCCCAATAAGAATTTTCTTAATACATCCAGAGGATTTAGAATTTGACTAGTGTACTTATTCAAAAACACGGTAGCCCTTTACATAAATCAGTTGCATTTGACATTCATTGACGTTCCTGCTGCATCAAAAGTAATGATAAATGCAATAGTATTATTTTCTTTGTATTGAATCAGTGACATACTGACAGAACTGTATTTAAACTAGGCATTATCCGTGTTTTAAAAGTCTCCAGAACTTGTTTGGAGTGCCATGGTTGTTTGGGGATTTTTGTCTTAAACCTTCATAAGCTAGTAATATGGAGCTTTTGAGTGTTAGAATCAGGTGTGTCTTATAATCTTTCGAGATTCTTATTTTTATATTTACGCTAGATACTGCCTGCAAAGAATATTCCAGGACAAAGAAACGGTGGTCTAGACAAATAGGTGGTCTCTCTTTAATCCTTTAGAAAAGTCAGTGCTTATATTGATTTAATGTAATGTAATTAGTGCAGACTAAAGATTTCAAGAGTAATTCCACCTTTCAATCTGACATAATTCTCTTTGAAACCCCCAATACATCTTACACACAAATAAAGCTTTATAGTCACAGTGTGTGTGTGTGTGTGTGTGTGTATATATATATATATATATATATATATATATATATATATATATATATATATATATATCCTTAAATATCTTATTACAGCTGTATATAAAATGCTTTTTGCTTCACTTTTTAAGGTGATGAAAAGGACAAGTAGATCTTGGATAAATCAGCAGAGTTTGATTTGATGTTAAAGCCCTTGGCTAAACACAAATTGACTTTAATTCTCTCAATAAAGAACTGAGCATTTAACAAGCAGAAAAGGGGAGCAACCCAATATAAAGAGAACATCTCCCTATTCAGGTTATCATGACTCTGCTGGAGGCAAAACATGGATATATATATATATATATATATATATATATATATATATATATATATATATATATATATATATATATATAATTTATTATTTGTTTGCTCTCAATCGAGATTCTCAGCAGCAGCCCTTTCCAAATGCCGGTATCCATCACTGATGACTGGATCAATAGCTATGTTTTGGCCCCAATCTCCTACGAGAGATGGCATGCCATCAGTGACAGACAAATATCACAGTTAAACAAAATATCCAGCCAGACCTAGTAACATTTTATTGATTTTTGTTGTGCAAATAATGTCTTTTTGGGCTGAATAAATGGCTCTGAGGCAAACAGTTATTGTTTATGATCCCATAGTGCAATAAAAAGAGGGGAAATATATTACAGCCAATGTCTCAAGGCACACCACATAATCATCCTTAGGTGGTGAAAAACTACTTTGCCAAAAGCCATCAATGCATATTTATCTGCACTTAAAAGTACCTGTAAGACTTGCAAATCTTCAACAAAACGACTGAAAATTAAATGGGTATTTTCTTTTCTATTGAGAATGTGCTCCAGGATATCACATTCTTTAATATCAATATGTTGAGGAAAAATGCTCTGCATGCATGCTATTTGTTTTAAAACGAATAATTGATAAATGAGTAGTAAAAAAAGAGTTTAAATAAATAAATAAAACAAACAAACAACAACAAAAACCCATCAATATTCTGGACATATTTTGGAAATTATTTGGGATGTTAAATATTTCCTTAATACTCATGTACTAACTATTTTACTTAATTTCTAATTCAACAAAAAAAGCTGACTTTAGCAGAAAAGTGTAGTGATCAGAATGCATAACTAAAACCGCTTTCAGATTTAGCTGAATAAAACTCATTATGAATTTCAATTACTTTTTAGACTCTTTAAAGTGTTTAAAAATGTAGCTGTTTGGGCAAGAACCCCAGACTGGAGTAGTTATTCTTATAAAATTGCTTTAGGGATCTTTGGATATACTGTACAGAGACAGATATTAAAAGATGTTGTGCAATCTGTGCAACTTTGTTGTCTGAAGACATGTGGGACAGCGGCAAATATTGCAACCCTGCAGGTATGAATACATTAAAATTAATCTAAACATGGAAGCAATTGCAGCTCAGAGAACATGTAACTGTTGTAAAGGGAATACTGTTTCTATTTCTTAATGAATAATGTAAATATGCTCAGTTAGTGACTGACGTTGATACACACAAACAAAGTTATGTAGACAGATTGATAACATTACCAATAGAACAAAAACCCAAACCAAAAAAACCCAGATCAGGACTCAAAAACTAAAAACCTTAAAAAAAACTTTTACTTACTAATTTGCCTTTGAATTAAATACACAAAAGGATGATTAAGATCACCACATAGATAAAGCAAATGCGTAAAAAGTTCAATTTTGTCAATACAAATGTGCTTTAAATATTTAAATTCAATCTATGTGGAAACAGAATACCCAGTTGACTCACCCACTCTTGTAAAAGCAATATATTTATAGATAATCAATGCAACCTATTTTCCAGAAATTACATTCATGTGATGTAAATCATATATTAATTTCCTAAACTGAAAAATAGATTCACAATTGACACAATTATCTGTTGAATTTGTTCCGAAACACATTAATTTAAAAAACCTAACCCTAGTTATGAGCAGGCACTTCTTTCTTCACGTGTGTGAATTAAGATAATGGGGTCCCCCTCTTCTGTTTAACACACCCCAATATGTATTTCAAAGTGGTAGCAATAGAGTTTGGAGGTGTTTACTCCATCAGAGTGGTACAGATTTAAAATCTTTTCTTGAGAAACCTGGACCTGCTCCACACGGCTACAATCCAACACGTGTTTGGATGCTGAAAAGGTTCCATTATGCTTGGCAAGGTTGAAACAATGTCCACTTTTTTTCCCTCAATATTTCAAAGTTAAAGGAACAAAAATACTTGGTGTGTATACATCAATTGTTTTATTTTTAATTCCTCTCTAAAATTATTATTTTTCACCCCAGTATGCAGCATGCAGATTTGTGTTCAAAGGGTACTGTACTTACTAAAGGCTCAGGCGCTTTTACAGAACCATTATATCCAAGATTTAAACATGGCAAATCTACAGCTAAACAAAAGTAAAAATAGTACTAGTCCCTTCTGCAGCAGATGATAAAAACGACTTGGTCTTGGTTAAGAGGATTGTTCACTCTCAATCCAGGGCATCCTTGAAGCAAAGTCTGCCAGTTGGGTATGATTATATAGGCTGGCAACACTCAACCAGGGACTGGAATGAGATGCACCAAACCTTCTTTCAAAGAAACCAATGCCAAATTTCAACACCCTTCTCTAGAGACAAAGGCCACTGTCCACCGCAGTTTACAGAGCATATCATAATCTGAACAAAATGGCTTACCATGTTAGTAATCCATGTTTTTTGCCCACGGGTCATTGGTGTTGTTTTTTATACTAATATAATTTCAGGTTTACTGGCAAACTTTAAAATTGAGGATTCAAATTTGTATAGATACAAAGAATGTGAGAATGTCATTGGAAAATGCTTGCACACTGAAGTGGAGATAATAACAGCTTAACCTGCAATGAAATCATAGAATGCCATAGTTATTGCAGTTTTTAATTAATATTAATATATTAACTTAATATTTTAATTATTATCTGAAAGTGTTACAGACAAAGAGGAAAACATAAAGATGATTCTGCGGTGAAGGAATCTGGCTTATGCAAAAGGTCACCCTAGAAGATCCAAGCATTTCCTGAAATAATAAAACTAAGGCAAGAGCATAAAGTTTATCATCACCCTTGTCTATCACCAATCACAGTCTGTGTGACTATGGCCTGCACTGTCAAGATTTAAACAAATCATCTGATGGCAGAGGTTAAAAGAAACCTGTTACTATGACAACAGATAGGGTCAGATAACAAAATGAACAGCCACATTTGATCTTCATTTTTTTTTCCTTTTCTCCTCTTCTGTTATCTGGGTCACTCCATCAAACACCTAATAGATAACAGAGTTGAAAACCCAATCGACCTTCAAGGAGCTCCAGACAAGTAGCAAATTCTATGGAAAGGTTAACATTACAGGGCAGGTATGTGTGGCAACATTTTCTTTGAGCTTCCATCCCACTTTAAGCCAGGAGTGTTAGAAAAAATACATTGGAATGTGAAAAAGCTTATAAAATGGCATAGAATATTACATTAGGAAAATCCCCCCAAAAAACCAAAAGTGTTTACAAAAGCTCCAGTTAAAAGATTCAATACATTTAGTTATTTTCAAATTGTTAACTGTATGTATAACTAATATACAGTACATAGGCAAACCTTATATAGATTCCGATTCCAATCACTTCAGACCGTGAGAGGAGTAGCACATGGTATTAACATGATTTAAAAAAAAAAAAAAAAAATGCAGTTTAGTTTCACTAGAGTCGGATCATGAGGTTTGCCTGTATAAAGTGGATCAGGCTCGGATTCCACTCACCCGTCATTGTCATTCAACATTAGTTATGTATGCACCGTAGCAAGGCAAATTAACCAACGAAAATAAACTACGTCGACGTCAATCAGTTGCTGTATTTCAAACCATTATTTTTTATTATCATCGGAAGTGCATACTAATACTAAAGAAAAAAGAAATGAAGACAGGACACTAAAAATCCATAGTAGTTTTTTAAACAGCCCCAGAGCAAAAGACTGGAACTTTACCCGCCAAGTCACCCGCTGAGCAGAGTGGGGGAAAAAAAAGGCCAAGATTAACAGCAATTAACTTTTGCAGATTAAGCTGTTAAAATACGTATGTTGTATTATGTTCCATTTATTGTGGTTACACTCTGTGTAGTTATCAATGAGGTTATGTGCAACAATGCAAGTACTTGTCATGAGTGTGTTTTAACATTATTTTAGTTGCTGTAAGCATAGGTAGTTTTTGTTATTGCCTTTTTATACCGTATCCATAAAAATAATAACTGCATTTATCCTGCATGATGGCAGATTTGGCAAATTTGTGATTCCTAAAGATTTTTTTAGCAGTTGATTCGGTTTAAATAAGTAACTTAGTGATTCTCTTAACTGTTAAAATTGTGTACCACAGATGTATCAAGGCTTGCAATGGCGTTTTGTTGTTTGTCTATTGTATCCCCCCACTGGAAATTTGACAAATCGTACCCTGGTGTTATAGCATTGTAATTGAGCCTCCCAATGAAGGGAACTTGTAAAAATTAAAAGCGTACAAAGCGTGTGCTGGGAGGGAGTGTTGAGGGGCAGTGTATGCTTTTTGATCAAAAAATGTATGACATTTTTGCAGCAAAAGTATTACACCTATCAGAGTTGTATTTTTGTTACAGTTCATTATATTGAACTTTATGTTAGAAAATGTTTCCTTTAAAGCGCACCAGAGAATATAGAAGGCAATGTTTCAGCAAGCTCTGGTTATTTTTCTCAGTGTATGTGTTTAAAACTTGTCTGGGGCCTATCAAGTTTCTTTCTGATGCAATGTGGTTAGCAATATCAGTGTACAGCTATGGCCAAATGTTTTGCATCACCTAGAATTTTAGGATTGACACTTAATTTAAAAAGAAAATATATATGACCATAATGTAGAGCTTTCATTTAACATCACGTAATCAAAGAAACTACCAGAAGCCACAATAGTAGAATGATTTTTCATGTTTGATTTCGAAATATCATATTTTTCAATTGTGTCAGTTTTTCCTGAAGCATATGGAAAACTACAAAGCAGTATGTAGTTCAATTTGTTAACGTAACATTATTCAGCAGGTGTGTGGCAAGGTGCCCGTCCCTTTTATGCCGGGTTAGGCTGTGGCTCACCGCAACCCTCTATAGGATTAAGCGGTTACACATAATGGATGGATGGATTATATATTTTTTTTAGAAAACGTTTGAGTGCGAACAGCCAATCAGCTTCCAGATCTAGTGAGCTTCTATTTTGCATAGATGCCCGCTGGAACGTTTAAGTGCTTAACTGTGAATTAAATTTTAAATCTACTCTGATAACATAAAAAACAACTTAAACATACTTTCTGAAGGCTAGTCTAGAGACAAGCGAAACCATGTCTGTGACAGGACACCGTAAAGAAGGCTCAATTTGCAGCTACTGGACAGCAACGATCAACGATTGGTCCACAATTCTGTCTTCAGCTGGATCCAAACAAAACCCTCCCTCAAAACCAGCCAGTCAAACTGCCAACCCTGCTTCAGTTCTTTCCGCACCAGCCAATCCACTCCCTGCCTGCTTGAATGACGCCCCGCCTCCAACAAGACGTTTCGAGTCCAACTCAATACTACACGGACTACTCAACAATTGTACAGATAAATTATAATAAGAAAGAGTAAGACCACAATAAATAAATATGTTTGCCAAATAATAATAATTTTAATTATAATAAAGTTTTCTCTACGTGTGTGTCGTTTTTCTATTCTAATTATGTTAGGGACTATTCGTCAGCAGAAGGTTACCCAGCGAAATATCAGAAGATCAAGGTAAATATAGGTTTTAAAGTTGTTGTTTTTTTGAAAGAGAAAATAAAGAAATAACTCATTTTCTAATAGCGATAGAGCCCTTTCGATGCGGGCTCTACCGTGTGGTAGATGACCTTGACTTTCTTTAGCGACCTCACCTATGGCTCGGGATGCATAACTCCAGTCGCGGTCATCTAGCACACGGTAGAGCCAGCATTGACGGGCTCTATTGCATATGTGTGTGTGGACGGATTACATTATTTTATTGTTTGAGACCACAGAAAAGCCGGTCTCGTAAAGTGTAGCTGGTGGGGATGGGGTTAAATCCCCATCCCAGTAAAGCCCATGGGAATGTGGCTGGAGCCTTAATAAGGTACTTGTTTAATGGGTAATTAAGGCTCCAGCCACAAGACCCACTCCGGGCTCAGAGTTGAGCTGCCAGTGAGGAGAGTGAAGGATAGTAAGAGCGAATGCTACCAAGTCAGCAAACAAGGTACTTGTTATAAAAATAATTATTTGTTAGTGTTTATTTTTACTTTGGCCAGTGAGCCCTTTATTTTGTTTTTTGTTTAAAGTGTTTGTTTATTTTTGTTTAATAAAAAATTGAGTGCTATCGCGTTCAGTTTTAGCCCGTACATTCATTATTCTTGTTTCATTTCCTGGTCTGACGTCACCACCCACACGCACCTCTCAAGCTATCCATGACAAGGTGTCATTCGTCTTTTAAAGAAGCAAAATTAGTTCATTCTGTTGGGTGCTGCAAAACTTTTGGCTATCGCTGTATATTAAGCGTGATAGTTTGAATGGCAAATGGTAAAGAAAGACAGCACCTCACAATTCATTTTTAAAATATGGTATTATTTGTTACTGTTTTTCCACCAGTTTACAAATATGTGCACAATTTATTAAAATACATACAGTAATATGTCTAAAATCTATTTCTCATACAGTACACCGTACTATACAAAAAAGATTATTTTAAACAAAAAATAAATAAATACAACTAGATTGGGAAATCCTGCCTGTCATGCAACACTACTCAGTTCCATTGCAAAATCGAATTATAAAACAAGACATATTTCTTTCAATTTATTTGTAGTTGCTAAAATACAACCTCTTGAACTAACTAGATCTAAAATAATACACTAGTAAATATAAATAGTAAACACACATACAAATATAATTGAACTTAAAATGACTTGCACTGTCATTCTCAGTAGATGGGATGCTATGATAAATATGTGTAAGTTGTACCTGTGATCAAATGTCGGAATGAAAAATACTATGTTTTTTTTTGTTTGCTTGTTTTTTTGACACGCAGACATTTTTTTTCCGCTATTACTAATGCTAAATCCATGAGCCAATCATATGACGATCCTCTGCAAGCTATAGAGAGAAACCAATTATCAAATTTTGAACCATTGCTCAATGTCTGCAATGCCTCTTTGTTTGTGTATACATATAGGCTACAGTAAACCAGTCTAAAGGGCCTATTTTCACTTTCCTTATTGTGAGTAATTACATTTTGAAAACCTAGGGCCTGCTTCTGGGTGGTCTTGAAAAAGAGCATGCTGTGTACGCTTACTGTAATTGATGATAATTGTGGACACCCCCTTATAACTGCCAGCATCAGAGTGTCAAAGTCTCACATCTGAGAAAACATTTGAAATTGTGACTTCAAATGTGCAGGGTTATGTAAACCCTCCATAATAAATGTGTTGCTCATGATGACAGTGACCTTTTTAAAAAAGAAAAAAAGTAAACACAATAAATTGTATTAATTAAACTGTGGCAGTGTTCTAATCGGCCACATCAATTGAATAGACCCCAGTGTCCTTACAGTTAATACAATGTTGCATTCTATAATTATCTCCAGAAAGTTCCTTTACATTGTTTTAACCTGTGGACATATCAATAATGGAGATATTTTTCATGCATTTAGTTCAAGTTTACAGACCATTCAGTCAGATACGACATTTCACTTCGATTATTACCCCAGAAATTATTTGATTTTGCTTTGCTTTTGTTCACTAATTAGTGTGGTAGTTACCTTGTACAGTAAATAAAACACTACAATAATATAATGCTGTAAATCAGAAATCATAAACCTTTACTCTGTCTGGGCCAATAAAGATTAGCTTCCCCCAAGATAGGGACTGCTGACTGTTAAATTATTCATGTACACGTTATGAATATATAAATACACAGCCCTTCTCACTACAAATGTGTGAAGTATTTGCTAATTTGATCATCATGCTTTAATGGAAGCTGCAAACACATTGCATAAATGTTCTACTCCCAAGATGGAATAAAATTGGCCAATAACCTATGTGTGATCAATTTCAAGAGATTTTCAGATTCCTTATCAAGGGTGTGAGTAAACCCTTTTTTTCTAGATACAGTAATTAGACCAGTATATGTTATGCTACACACAAAAACGTCTATATCTTATTAATACCAGCACTGTGTTCAATATGGCTGATAGTCCAGCGATTCCCAAGAGGGTGGGGGTTTAAAGTTTGTCAATACCTGAATGAAACAGTGTTAAATGAGCTAAATATCTGCCTTGCAGACATAATGATCATAAACTGCTATGCTAATTTCCTTTTTTCACTTTTGATTACAGATTAATGATAGTTTGCTCTTGACATTTAAAATTGCTGAACCACATGGTTTAAGGGACACACACTGAATAGAAATATACAGCTCCGTATCGAACATACTGAATCAATAAACATTGCCATTTAACAAACAATAGCATGTAAACAGTTGCTAGGATTAGCATGGTAAATGGTGTGTTGGAGTACTTAATTATTGTTTAATAACATTAGGCTTTAGTTCATTGACAGAGATCTCCAGCTGGAAAGGTCATAGTGTTTCTGTACTGTGCTTTTTGTTGTTTATCTAAGTCATTAAGTCTTTAAACTAGGTGGTAGGAAATTCTATAACAGGGACAAATAGTAAGTACCAGTTGCATAATTGTACTGTAACAACCATGTAACTATTTTCTATGGGGTACTGATAGAACACGGGCTGCAGGGTCCAAAGACCTTACACAGTAATCCTCAGGTCCCACATTAAAATGGACAGATTTTAAGAAAAAAAACAACATGCAGGTGGATTATGTTGAGTGCCCAGCAAGCTAGTGTAGATATACTCTATAATAGGGTGTCCTACAATAAGGTACATTTGTTTTGCCCATAAATTGAACTATGAAGGGACAAAAACAACTTGACCCAGTCCAAGGTGGCAGATAGGCTTAGACTGATGTCGTGGACTGGCGATCACAACCAGCGGGTGGCTTGCTGAACAATCTGAGTCCCACCCGTCATCATTGCCAGCATATTAAGAACATGGTCTTAGTGTGTTGCAGCACAGATCATTACATGGCACAAATTATGAATATGGCTTTGACTATATGCCTGAATTGGAGTGTCACACGCAAAAGACAATCATTGCCTTGATCCTGATGTCTTCTTTGAAGCACAGCATACTTTGTTGTATGCAATTTCATTTATAAATAACATTGTGGGCCAAATCCAATGCTTATTGCACCCTTAAAGTTCAAATATGCCTCCCGAATTTTTAATATTGCTATTGTAAAAGTAGAGTTATTTTTTTCACTGGAATCATTAGTGCAACAAAGGGTTGTACAGTGGCATTTTAGAATGATTACCTATTTACAAAAGAACCACAGTTAAGCTGGACCAGGAAACAGAAATGTCTCTGCAAGCCAGGCCATATTACAGACATGTTTGTGCTTTTCCTTGTGTACAGTGTTGCTGGCATGTTACTTGATGTCCAGGGTAATCATACAGTCCGCCTGTTTTGGATTATTCCCAGCTCCAGGGGATGTGAATCCTATTTCACTTACAGTTTTCCTTGGCAGATGTTGTTTTCTGTGCCAGCCTCCAATTGAAGACAGTTTTCAACATCACAATCATGTGATTTTCCAGGCAAATATACAGCCTGACAAATCAGGCCTCTCAGACCCACTTATATGCAAGTCTTTCCAGATTCTAAGAGTGGGATACGGCAGCTATGGACGCAACTTATATGCAGAATGTGTTGTGCAATTTATATACATGTTTGAGAAGTCACATGCCAGCCCACTACACTTTGTGTTTCTAATACAATGGTAGAACATACAGTATAGCTGAAGTCATACATGTATTTTAACCAGACACATTCATACCTGTGATTATTATTTTGAATTGCAAATTTTAAGTAATGATGTAAACCACTGATGGAAACAGAGAATTTGTAATGGGTTATATATTCAAGATGAGGTTGAAAAGAAGCTGCAGGAACTTGTTAGCTGTTGGAGGGAATCTGGAAGCGAGTTTCAAATAAAGACACGATTCATTTATACTGATGTAATGCCATATCAGAGATTCGGAACATAGTTGACAGTAAGAATAGCCATTACATTTATAAAATATATTATTATTATTATTATTATTATTATTATTATTATTATTATTATTATTATTATTATTGGTAACTAAAGGGATGTGAATTATTGTCATTCTATGAGGACAATCTCGTTTGAGGACAATATTCGAAACGAATAATTTAAAACCCTATCATACAGTATTTTAGAGCTTTATAAGAAAATATCGACATGCAGAAATTCCAGACTTCAAAGATTAAACTTTCCACCATGACACAACATGTGAGAACATACTGCAGCACAGTGGCATTTCTATCACATTTAAGGCAGCAACATAAAATGTTTTTGAATAAGATAACATTTCTTTGAAGTCAATAAAGACTCCTACAGATACCCTGACCTTTTGAACCCCAAGCTAGCAATGTACTTCCTCACAGCCACTTTAAATGTCACCTTTCTTGTATTCAAGCGTTGTTTATTTTCTATCCCAGACATGCAACTTGATAGCACAACAAAAGAGTGAGTTCAGGGCCTATACGGCTAGTTATATGGCAGTATCATCATACCTTTCAGTTGTCCAAACTGTACAAAAGCATCTTCAGTCACAACCTAACCAAGGTCAGCATGGATTAGCTGGCAGTAACCCTATCGGCCCCAGCACAGTCCTTACAAAACCAAATGACACAAGCTGTCAGCAGACTCTTTCTGAGGAACCCTATCTGGCCGATCTTTGGGTAGCAATTTCAAATTGTTTCTCTTTGTGTCTCCTATTAATTCTCTTTGATTTTAGGTGACAGATTAGGTTAATCAATTAAAATGTATAGGATTATATGTGCTACCAGCCCATATGTAGCATAATTCCTATAATTTGTGGTTATGTCACCTATGACATATTTCTCTTTGTATTTGTACCTTCTGAATTCCTGCTCAATAGAACAGTGGCTTGATGCTACAAGGGTTAGGTATATCCCTATAGAATGAAGTGTAAAACAAACAAAGCACAAGTGAAATGAACTAGTTATTACTGTTTATTTATTTGGCAGGTGTCTTTATCCAAGGCGACTTGCAAGTGTTATAACTAATACTACCTTTCCAGGGAAGTTAGGATGGAAAGTTGCAAATTACCTATTGTCAAGTACTGTAACCCCTAGGGTTTGTATGTCAAAACCTACATTTAATAGGTTTTATTTTGTTATTTATCTGCTAAATTAGCAGAAAGGAGTGTTTTTTTTGTGAAAGGAGCTTTGATCAGGGTTGTACCTAAAGCATAACAAAAAAAAATATGCCTGCACATAAATACAAAGTTATGAGTGTGCGGTGTGTGCGTATTTTATAGAAAGAAATAAAGGTACATTTGCATAAAGCCGGAGCCGAGAATGTTGTAATTTTATCTTAATGGCCATGGTTTAGCTCCAACATCACGCTTCTTGCATGCTTGATTAAAAGCGTACTTTGAATGGCATGCATTTAATACTCCTTATGCTGTAAGACCACCATGTGGCTTAAACATTGTTTCCATGGGGAAAAAAAGACATACAGTATAGTGAGTTAAGATTTTAAGCTGCTCTCAATTGGTAACCATGATTACAGTCACACAGAACTGCATCCACATTACGGTACGGCCTAGCCCAAGGTCTTTGCTGGAGTAGAACTGAAGGTACAGTTGGGCTTAATTTTTTAATTTTTTTTATGTTTGCAATTAATCTGAATAGGTAACACTTTACATTAATTATCCTTAAATACACTAAAATTATACTGTGAAACCATTGTAATAACACTTATTGTTGCTTAATTACAATATGACACATTATTATTATTTATTCATTTAGCAGATGCTTTTATCCAAAGCTACTTACAGAGACATGGGCGGTGAACGATGCATCACAACTGCTGCTGAAGTCACTTACAATAGAACCTTGGTTTTACATTTCATCTGAAGGACGGAGCACAAGGAGGTTAAGTGACTTGCTCAGGGTCACACACTGGGATTGAACCTGGAATTTCCCCATAACAAGCCCCTTTCTTTAACCGCTGGACTCTGCATATTGGCAGTTGCTTGCGTCTTTTGCATTGTGGTTGTGTACTTATAATGTATTTAATATGTAACCAAACGTAGTTATAGTGAAAGTAAAGACTGCACTTCTTTACTGGGCAGTTCTTAACTTCCCAATTGTTACAGAAATGAGAATATGTATTTATTTTAAAGAACTAATCACTAGGAGCATAGGAGGCTGTGTGGTCCAGTGGTTAAAGAAAAGGGCTTGTAATCAGGAGGTCCCCGGTTCAAATCCCACCTCAGCCACTGACTCATTGTGTGACCCTGAGCAAGTCACTTAACCTCCTTGTGCTCCCTCTTTCGGGTGAGACGTAATTGTAAGTGACTCTGCAGCTGATGCATAGTTCACACACCCTAGTCTCTGTAAGTCGCCTTGGATAAAGGCGTCTGCTAAATAAACAAATAATAATAATAATAATAGGAGCAAAGAAACAGGTGTGTTTTTTTTTTAAACCGAAAACTGTCCACAACACATGACACATATATAAAAAGAATACTGAAGTAAATGTATTGTTTCACATATTCAGGGTTTGTTGTGATACAATTAACAGTTTTCCCAGCAAGTAGCACAAGTCAGTGAAAAAAAGAAACAATGCATGCATGTTTTGAAGCAGAAACTGGTCGCTGCATGTGTTTTTGTGATTTTCATACCACTCTTTCTCTGGAATTTCATTTCTGAAAAAGGCATCACTGATATGCAGGCAGGTATTTCTTAGTTGTTAAGGAAGCAAGAGACAAGAGTATATATTCTGTTTAAAGATGGCCAGATCTAAAACATGTCATGTGACTTGATTTTAACACATCAATAAGCCAGAAAAAAAGTATACTATAAATGTGTAGATGAACCTTCAAGGTGACTGCTTATTTCAGTTTTCCAGTATGCTACCAACCTAAAAGGATCAAATATACATTAATTTGTGAAAATCTGTACCATATACCAAACTGCAAATCCCCACTAGTGTGAACTACCTGTCCCACAGATTAAACACACATAGCACATTTTGATAGACCCTTTCCTGTAAAACCCCACAGTGTTTTCTCTATACTATATAAATCATGACTGTGTGTAACATAAACCCAAGCTTCAAATAAAATATTAATTTTATTGTGCAGAGATGTGAAAATCTAAACTTGCTAACCTGTGCCCCCTACACTTCTGTCAGATTTACTACTCAAGCTTTTTCTTGGTAATCACGCTACTATGCAGCTCCTCACCTCCCCCTCCCCATCATTTCAACTAATGGATTTAAAGAGAAATGAAATTACTTGTCCTCACTGCCAGCACTTGACACCTTTATGGGTCATTTGTAATGAAGCTATTCTTTGGCTCTAATGGAGACCTTGATTTGGACCAGTGTGAATAATTGTCAACGTGTGATTAATTGAATAACCACTGTTACCCTGTAAAATTTGATCAATCCATACAATAACACTGGTCCAAACATTATTTAACCAGACCACTCTTTGCATTTAAACAGGCTTTAAACTGGGTTATGTAATGTACTACACATTAATTAGAAGGAAATATTACTACACACTAGTATTTCATTTTAACTATGTGGTTTTGATTCTGCTGCATTAATTTTGGTTTACAAAGATTTTGCTGTAGTATGCCAGATCTGTTTAAAAATCATACATGTAATTTGAAGATTATGGTCCCTATTTTGCAAATATGTGCGCAGCTGCTTCCACTCTGGCAAAAATAACAGCGTTAGTGAACTGCTGTGATAGCACATGAAAACATGATTTAGAAGTCGGGTCTCAAATGCGTGGGCTAACGCATATCAAATAGCTATAACTATGCGCCCAGCTAATCAAAGCACAGTGGGGGGAGTAAGGGTACAACCAATAAGGATTCAGCATTCCCTTTAAGAGCACCTGTGTGCCTGCGATAGCGAACTGAGGGCATTTTGAAAAAATGAAGAAAGGTGACAAAAGCGCATAAAAATGTTCAGCAGCCCAAGTGAGGAGGATGACCAAGCCCTTCAAGCAAGGCTACACATATTTTTCTTAGCAGCCTGGAGGTAGAAAGTGAATACTTACGAAATAAAAAAAGTAATCTATAAGGCTTTGTCTGACCTGCCTGGCACTTGCAGCATCTGCAACCTCCACCACTGGGGATTCAAGTTCAGTATCTGCTTCCCTCAAACCTTGTAATCTTTCCTCTGTAAGTTCAACATCACATCCATTATGGAGAGCTATGTTATGTAAAACACAACCAGCCAGGATGATATTGCTAACCTTCTGAGGAGTGTACTGTAGTGTTCCCCCAGAGACATCCAAACATCGCATTTTGAGGATT
Organism: Acipenser oxyrinchus oxyrinchus; assembly: GCA_030684275.1. NCBI lineage: Eukaryota > Metazoa > Chordata > Actinopteri > Acipenseriformes > Acipenseridae > Acipenser > Acipenser oxyrinchus. The sequence goes on from CM060250.1 coordinate 23,939,017, forward strand.
CCAAATGTTTGCTCAATACAGCACGAGCACATTTAAAGGTACGGTTATACCTTTGTTCGGCAGGGGTCGTGAGGTTGAGCAGCGGTCTCAGTAGCCACCGCTTCAGTGGGTATCCATTGTCCCCTATCAACCAGCCTCTCAGATTGTTATCCCACTGAAATGCAGCTGCCACCTGCGAATTAACGGGGAGAAAGCGGAGCCAGGATGGTTTGTATACACATTTGTGATGTAGTTGTTGGCATCACACACTTCTTGCACATTGACAGAATAGATCCCCTTACAATTTATGTAGAGGTGCCTATTCTGTGTTGGTGCACGTAGCTGCACATGTGTGCAATCGATGGCTCCCAGGACACCAGGAAACCCATACCTCCCATGAAAACCCTGCTTTGTATTTTGCTGCAGCTTGTGAGAGACAGGGAAATGGATGAATTCTCCTGCCTGTTTTACTAAAGCTGCAGTTACATCTCGCACTGCACGTGATCCAGCCGAATGGCTCATGTCTGCAGTATACTGTAAAGCCATAAGTATTTGCGAGCTTTTTATTATGCAATTTTTACGTATGAAAAACGCAAACATTTTTGGCATGAAATCAAATTTCACTAACAATACATGCTTTGTATATTGCAACGGGTAGCCAACATTTCTAGAGCAAAATAGGTTTTATGGGTGTGATTTGCCAAATATTTTGGTCGCAAATATTTATGTCTTTACAGTAACCCATAGTATGTTGGAACGAGACAGTGGCATAAAATGTTAGTGCAGCGGGTACCCGTAGCGCTACAGGCAAACAGTGTGCTCTCCGCATATCTCCTTCCAGGTCAGCCTGAAGCAGTTGGCAGATGTCAGTGATTGTTTGTCTGGTGAGGCACAATTGCTGCATACATTGTGTGTCAGACATACTCAGAAAAGACAGATGACTTCTTAATATTTGGGGACATCTCCTCCTCCTCCTCTCTCTTTGTCTGGCCAAGTAGAAATCCAGTGTGCAGTCCATATTTCTTTTATTTGTTTTTCTCTCTCTCTTTTCTTTACCTGCTTCCCTGGTAGTTTCAGCAGTATTTTGTGGTCGACCATGTATTTTGCGCACAGTTTAGACCTGGTGTTCACATGTCAATTGAAAGGCAAATGCTAACACTGTTGATGCTTTGCTAAATCGCTACATTTGTATTTGTAAGGACACTCCCCTAAAGTTCAGCCCATGTCCAGCACTAGCGCTGACTTGCCGGGTGGTCACTAAAACAGTTGCTACATCACATAGGTGGGCAAAGTCTGTTTATCCACATGTGCGCCCGATTCTGGTGCGCTAACTGTCCGCTAAAGTGTTTTATGCATTGCCTTAGGGGTTTGCTTAACGTTGTTAAATAGTGCCCTAGTAATACAGCTCAAAAGACAATATACATCTAAGTACATAATAAAACAGATTCTTATATATATATATATATATATATATATATATATATATATATATATATATATATATATATATATATATATATGAGACAGCAGGGAGGGGTTAATTCCTCCCTATAGGAAAAACATGTGCATAGGCACATTTTTGGTTTCTTTTTGTTAATTGTTTAATTGTTTTGTTAATTGGTTTATTGTTTAATCATTACCTGCACCTGGCTATTATTGAAAATTAGAGCCAGGTGCAGGGTTTTAAAAGGAGAGCAGTCAGTCTGCTCGGGGCGTCTGCTGAAGACGGTAGAAGCCCGACTGTGCTGGTGTGTGGGTACAGCCGTAATTTAAAAGAAAAAAAAAAAAGGTAGAGTGAGTCCTTTTTGTGTGTGCTGTTCTGTGTGTTTTGATGCAGGTAAACAGCTTAGCTGTCCTGTTGTTTAGTTTAGGTTCCTGTTTTGTTTTAGTTAGTGCTCAAAGAGAGCTAGGTGTTTGTTTTGTTTATTTTTGTTTGTGTGTGTGTTCATTAAAAATAGCGCAACCGCGCTTCAAAAATCCATTTGTGTGTTGGGTCAGTGTTTTTAAAAGGGCAACGAACCGCAGAGAGGGCGGACCTTTAATATATATATATATATATATATATATATATATATATATATATATGCAAGATGACATGGGATCTGACCAGCTATATACCATTAAAAAAGTAAGTATCAGTATCCATTAAAAAAAAAAAAAAAAAACCTTATAATACCCTTCTATGGAGAGTTTTTTTTTTTTGTGTGTGTCATTAAGTCTGTTTGACAAGGCAGATAACCTTTACTATGTGGGTCATTCTATCTTTACATTCTTCTCCAGTTATACCTAACATCTACCTTTTATTGTTAGTCTGAACAGAACCTTCTAAGTTAGGCTGTCCATAACTATCTCAATGACCCAATCACATTTACACATGTTTACCTAATGGGATAACATAACAGTTTTCTTAGCTGCTCATTAGTAGGCATGTTCCCTTCTGAAGAATGGAATGTTTTAAGAGTAGATATTAAAGGAAGCCATGATCTGCTCAATACTGTCTACAAACATTACCTTAATATAAAAAACTAAAGTCAGCATGCACATTATGAATCTAAATCATGAATAAATAAATCGTTTGGCTGGTTGTACTGAACTCTTAATTATAAAATTTATTTTAACATGATTGAAATAAGGCTTTCACACACACAAATAATTAGTACCAATGATAATAAGTACATACAATACTCAAGCATTTGATATACTGAGAGCTATCAATGATAGGTGACACTTTATATTCATAATACTTTGAAAACTACCTAATTCAAGCTAATGGTCTACACTGCTTTTTGTTTTTTTTAGAAATGTCTTGCTATCTGGGTTTGGTCTGGGGTTCTGTATTCTGCTTGTATCAGTTGACTATATTGATTTCAGTAGACTATATTAATTTCGATAGAACATGTTCCATTTAAAATAACTTATCTTAGCAACGTAATACACAAGAATGAATATACAGGACAACATTAAGTTTAAAGACAAAGCAAACTGCCAAGCATGTATATTGACAATTTATCAAAGGTCATGGTTTTCTAGCCCTGAGGTATCACTTAATAGAGTGATAATGCTCATGGCTTCCCACTTGGAGTAAGGAAGGAATACAAGATATCTTGCTGCCAAGCACATGGCTGGTTGCTGATTAGGAGCTGGCACATGCAGGCACTGGAAACTGGGGAGTCTGCAGCTACCATAACCACACCACTCCCAGCAGGGACCATAGTGGTGTACCAAAAAACATTTCCTAGGATGAGCACAAACTGCAGTCTGCAACACCGACTTATGCCTTGGACTTGCAATGTTTGCTCACATTTCTAACTTGTCTTAATTTTACAACAATGCCTTCCCCTTATTTAGGGATTGTAAGCAAATATGTGTGGTCTATTAAGCTATTTTCCACTTGTATAAATCCACCAGATACAACACCTAATTTCCAGTTGTGTCGGGTCACATGACCATTCACAATATGTTTACCTATATTAAAATGTACCCAGTACTAGTTATTCTGCAAAAATAATACTATGTGATATTTAATGCCCACAAAGTACACAGTGGAATTGCATCTAAACGATAGAACCGCCAATAGTGCAATAATCCCTGTGCTATGGTGGGGCATTGGTTGAGCTGTAGCCCAGAAGGGAGAGTGCCCCCTACTGAGCCACCATCAAAGTACAGTCTGTCCAGCCTTAAGCTCCCAAGATCTAACAAGATCAAAATCCAAGATATGCCTGTTAACCTGTTTCAAGCAATATACCTTACAAACTTAAATAAACAATGTAGTTTTTTTTTCATACAAGACCAGCGTCTATTTTGTTTTTCTACATACACCTCACACTTCAGTTTTACTTTACCAAGAAGTATACACAATTCTTTGAGGAACCAATGAACATGCCATTTTCAGAACAGATAACTCAATGACTAAGTATTTACATTACCTGAGTGTCCTGAGTAAGTAAAATATCAGTAATTATCTAAATGCAGAGCTAAATAAAAATAATAATAATGTACTTTTAGTCATAAATATTCTTTATTAACGTTTAAGGGGAGAATATACTGTACACTATGTGGGAAATCTATAAATTCTTAAATGAGCGTTTTATCTTAGCTTTACGCATTACATATTTTACTTCATAGGCCCTGCTTACCCCCACACTCACACTTATATAAACCACTAGTTTCAAAATTCACAGCACTTCCCTCTTTAAGTCTTCAATGGTCTTTCCTGACTCCCCCTGTTCCTACCTTCAGGGATTTACCATGTTCAAAGAAAAGTTCAAAGTAAATCTAAGGGGGCTCCTTTCTTATACACCAGTGGTATTCATTTAATGTGTACTGTACAGCAACAGACATGATGTAGTAGCAATTTCATTTCATTAGCCTAGATCTGAAAAACCTGTAAAAACCTGACATCTTAACAATCAGCTTTTTTAAATAATATTTCAATTGTGTTTTAACTTTATGTCTATAATTACAGTTATTCAAAAACAACATAACTTCTAAAATTGTATTAAAATGTAACCTATACTTTGCAAGCATTATAATCCTATAAACAATTAGTGCTGGTTTATGTACAGAAGACTAACTTTACCAAAACTTTAATTACGTTTTTCGGTTCTCAGTATTACACACCAAGCAAGTGGCTTCTTGTGTAGCACCATACTGGATGTCAAGGTACAAAGGGCACAAGGATGTTTTTTTTTCTAACAGGAACAAACTCGCAATGTGTAGCCTTCATCAAATAAATGTGCTTCAGTCAGGATCATTTCAGAAGCAGGTTTAGAAATGAACACCACAAAGGGACTATGTTTAATCATTCAGTCCCAGACCATATTGATTTTGGGACTACTCACTATGACTATATAAATAGACCATTTATTTGCAACTGTATCTGAAGTTGGTCATGAACCCAAAAAACCTTCACAACCTAGTCTAAAGTGAATTATGCCCTGCAGAAATAAATTAATAAAACGAACACTGCCAGGGCTCTCTACCAACTTATTTTCACATTTCAAGAGCTTAAAAATATAAAATCAATAATCATTTAGTCATAAGGGTAAATGAAGCGACATAACACCAAAGTATACCCTTTAGCCATTCAAGTCATTCTAGGCAATTTATCTCATCAAAAGGTAGTGCTAATAATCCCTTTCCACTCCAAGACAAGCAGCCACACGGCAGCTGTATTATCCTAGAGTAAACAAGTTTGGAGAAAATATAAAAAATCAATAGCTGTTTCCTTCTATCAGGCTAGATGGCATCCATCATAAATCTGACATTGTAAAGAGTTCTACTGTTGACAATATACAGCACAGAAAGTCAAAGAGCTTTCAAATGTCAAATTAAATCAGTTTTTTTGGGGGTATAAGTAACAGTTTAATTATGAACGTCACTGAAAAGGTTGCATATAACAGAAAAAAATTGTTTTATTGTATATCATTGGTTACTTTCAGAAATGCTATTATACACTTCATTCAACAATTACAAATGTGTAATGTGTTTGTTTATTTGTTTATTTATATTCTAACAGTGTTTACTAATGTTATTGACAACTTAAATAGTAATGTTCACAATTCCTTGGAAATACATTGAAAAGGGCATAAACACACGTATTTCTATCCTTTTTTTTTTGGAACAAAACCATACAATGCCAACAATATATAGGCCTTGTTTACAAAAAGCAAACAAAGGTCCTTATTAAACCATCTTATTCTCATTTGTTTTTTTGTTTGTTTTTTTAAGAATGTGGTGTATATAGGTCATTTTAACCTTTAGGTCAGTTAATAGTATTTTAAAATATTAATAGACTAACAACAATCAGAAATTACATTTGAGAACAATAGTATAAATTTAAGGTACTGTACATAAAAAGTTACAGTATATATACTGGTTAGCATGTGATTCTTTCTTAAAGCTAAGAATGCTTGATTAAATCGGTATAGTAAAAAATGTGAAAACCTGGATAGAGTATAATTTATCCCCGAAAGTAAATGTGTTTCTTAAAACTATGATGAACAATGAACTAATATAACATTAAAATTATACCACAGGTTTACAAATTGCAAACATTAAATTGTGAATCAGTCAGGCACTATCAGTACCCTAATGAAGCTTGACTCACGCTGCCAAAATTAGTATAACAACCTTTGGTACTGACACATAAATACAAATGAGAAGATACTGGCAGTAGTGAAAGCAATAACATTTTGCTTTAGTCAGCTGAATTTATTTGATTACATTATTGTGATTTTTAAATCAGTGTGCATTCTTGCTTTTAGTTGGTAAGAAAAACATATCTCTTGTTCATTTGGCCGATGTTAGTAGCTTTTAATGTGTACCCCTTGGTTTTTATATATTTTGTTTAATTATAAATAAATAAATAAATAGGATACCAGGTAGATTGTATTGGTATTTTAAGAAACTGGTGTAAACACAAAGGTTTGCATTTGAAGGAGCCCTATAGACTTTTAGAGTACAGAAACTGTGGTTAAACCCCTTCATCTACAGAATGGCATCTCTTTATGTTGGTGAATTGATTGAATTCCAGCCCAGAGGGTAGAGTGCCCCCTGCTGAGCCACCAACACCACTTCCTATATCTAACCTGGAGCCTTGGTGAAACAGAGGTGTCATATTTAGGTACTGACCAGGCCCAAGCTTGTTTACCTTACAACCTGATTACTGAGATTAAAAGTAACATGCGAAGTGAATGCATTTTTTTATAATAATCATAATAAATAACAATAATCTACACCTCAATGCTATAAATGTTGTTTTTACTACAGTAGTTTAAACTTTAGATTATCATTTTGTAGAAAGAACAAACAAATAAAAAGCCATATTGGGCTAAAGTACAAATTAATTCTTAAACCACACTAGTGAAAATGGGATGTTGGCGTTCAATTTAATTAATTATATGAAGTACTGAGGAAGTGTTGCTACTTCATAATTACCTGCTTGCTCATTGGCAACACGAAACTCCTCTCTTTATAGGCTGTACATAAATAGCAGGTGTTGCTATCAACATATGGATAATTACAAAAATAATATTGTAAAACATGTAAGAATTGTTTTAAAAACGGTGCATTTTCTATAATCAAGACTCACATTTTCTTATTATTTTATTTATATTTGTATATGAATCAGATTAAACAGATAACTGCATCAATTAATACAAACTAGCATATTAATCACCCGGGAAGCAGTGACTTGTTTTAATACCAGAGCTTTTTTCTCTTTATTATTATTATTTATTGATTTTTTTAATACTACAAACGGGTATATAGGCTTACCTCTAACAATCTGGTATTCAGTAATAAGAACTGTATACCGGTACCACGAACTGAAGTATTTATTTATTTATTTATTTATTTATTTTAGGTGCGCGAGGCGTATTGTAACAGTTTTTTTTTCTGTAAATTATTCAGATATCTTTTAAAGAACGAAACACCCAGCGAAATACTATCTTGTCAAAAGCTTTTCGACTTAGAACAAATAGAGAGCAGAAGTTTAATTTAAAAAGCGGTATAAGACACAGGACTTAAAAAAAACAAACATATGAACAGATTTTATTGGCGAGGTTTTTAAACATTTAAAAAGCACACACGTTTGTCAAATTTGGGTTATTGATAATATGCCTTAACGCATTCATTCAATTTTAAAGGCCGTAGCTCTTTATGACTTTGGGCGAAATAAAATCAGTTCTCATTTAAGCGACTCTCTTTTACAGTAGTTTATTCATCTCATTCATCATAGCGCCCCCTGCCACATATTTTATTTAGAATAATGTCCTTTTAAATTGTACTCGGTAAAGGATTGGCGTCAGTGTCATTATGCCTATAGGTTTAGCAACAGCACGACTGTTATATTTGTAATATACCAGAATAACGAGTGAGCTATCAACATTTACAGGTCATGTTACTTAAAGCTGCATAAGCTCTGGGCTTCTGGTCTTTAAAAACACTGGGAGATGCAAGTAAAACGGTCGACGTGTTATATTAATGCATATGCACCGCAACAGATTTAGGATTCCCAGATATGACTCAGTCGTTCTGCAAAAGTTTAAAGCAAGCCCAGATTAATTATCCGTCGACTTATTTAAAAAGTGTTTAATCTTCAGAAAGATTTTATAATTCATAACAAATAGTTACTGTAGTATGCTGTCTAAACAATAACAAACGCAAACTGAATAAAACCAGAGATTAAAATGTGCTTCAAAACTTTTAAAGTTGTATACGGACTTTATCAATATTATTCACAGTCAAATGAATGCAGTAGTCTATGACTTATTTAGAATTCGGCTGTTTAAAATGCACGTGTACACATGTACAACTCGTACAGTTTCTCTTACCTGCCACAACAAAATTGTAAACTCCATAAATATTATCATATACAAATTGTTGTCATACATTTTCTTCTATTTGTTTAAGTGTGCCAATGTGATGTCTACATGGTAAATATCTTAGCAGTGTTATTATTATTATTATTATTATTATTATTATTATTATTATTATTATTATTATTATTATTATTTAAATCTCTGTCTAAAAATATATATATATATATATATATATATATATATATATATATATATATATATATATATATATATATATATATATATATATATTGGTTAATAGGTTTATATTAGGACTAATATGAATGTGCATGTAAATGCCATTTAAAATATTTCCATGTACTTATTAGTGGCCATATTGTAAAGAAAACTGTTTAACGAATATGAACTACCGGCAGGTTTTTATTGGACATAGCCTATAGGTGACTTTACAAAAGGTAGGCTATATAAAATGTTGTATAATTTACAAATGAAACTCAACAACAAAACTCCACACGAAACTGACAAACAGTGTACATGTTTTATTTATGCAATATGACATGATTAATACTTATTAGTTATGACATTGTTATCAACGATCATGGATGATGATCCCAATAAACTATTACCTATTTTCAACTGTTTTGTTAGGCATGCTGTGCAGCATCTTACCCCCAAGACGGGTAATAATAATACTTTGTATGACAGCTAACACCTCCCACAGGCTGGTCAGTGCAGCACTAAAATACTGTATGCGTAGCCTATAGTATATTCACATCTAATGCTATCACATTGCCACTTGTTTTACATTTTTGTAGATATAACAAGTATACATGTCAAATATGTTCAATTTAACATTTTGGATAGAATTAGAAAATAGTTTCATTCAGTTTTATTGCGTATGCAGTCCATTTCATGTATTTTAAATCATCTAGGAAAGGTGACAGAAAATCTATTTGCAGCTTTTTGGGAAACTATAGACCTACACGATATGCTGATTAACAATATATTAGATTATTGCCTTATAATGAACGCAT